>QMIH01001368.1:101985-149102 GCA_003987875.1 Clarias batrachus | reverse complement strand
GAACTGGACTTTTGTGTTAATTTAAATTAACTTCTGTTATATCGAACTTTCATCTGCATAACACACATGATGTTATACAATTTCTGTTATCTGTTATCACCCAGATGAGGATGGGTTCCCTGTTGAGTCTGGTTCCTCTCAAGGTTTCTTCCTATTACCATCTCAGGGAGTTTTTTCTTGCCACTGTCGCCGTCACCCTTGGCTTGCTCATCAGGGACAATCTCATTATCTAGTCACATTTTTCTTACACATATATACATTGCCATAAGTCTTCTTTTCATTTTCTTTTCATTTCTGTGAAGCTGCTTTGAGACAATGACCATTGTTAAAAGCGCTATAGAAATAAAATTGAATTGAATTGAATTGAACTGAAAAACATCAGTTGCCATGATAGAAAGGTATTATACAGTACGTAACACCCAATGCATCACAACTTGCTGTCTTTGGGGCTTAGCACGCATAAAGTTCAAGGCTGGCTATGATGGAAAGGTATTAGAACACCCTTGCTGAGTATGGGGCTTAGCAGTTCATTTTAAGGTTGTTGAACCGGCCTCCAAATTTCCCAGATCTCAATCCGATTAAGCATCCATCAGGTCTGCATAAACGCACCACCCCACAATCCACAGCACCTACAGCAGACCATCCACCGCTAACGTTCAAGTGACTGACACCAAAGCACACCTCCAGAGGTTTTACCACGTGGAGCCAAAAGCTGCTGTGGAAGAAGGGGAACCCAAAGTAAACTGGTCTTAATCTTTTGCTCTTTTGCTCTTTTGGCTGATTACTGTATTTGAAGGGATTCATATAATACTCTGATAAACCTAGCTTATTAATCACAGTAGAAGACCATGTTTTGCATTTTACAAGCGATAATAGTCTTATGTAAGAGTGTTAGCCTTCAGTCCTCCACCTCTCCGTTAGCCCTCAAAGATCTGGGTAATTAGCTAAAAAGTGCTAATCAGATGTTAAATAAAGCGAGGTACTAATTTCTGCTGCATGATACCAGTCTGTCACTACTTCTCAAATGTTTAACCTTAAATATGAACTCCTGTGGTGCATTGTCACCTTTGGCTTCCTAAATCTATAAAAACGAATACAGCTAAAGCCCTTTACACAGCGCCCCATCATATATTCATACAGTATTGAAGCTTTCTACTGTAGGTACCACCTGATTAAACAAATGTTCAAATGCTTATGCAAGAGGAAACAATGGAGTAATTATTACTCCAGAGTCAATTTCCATATTGTTTTAAGTGCTTACCATGGCAACAATTATGAAGAATAATAAGTAAATATTAAATGATAAAGGCTGCCATATTTAAAATGGCCATAAATTATGACTAGGGAACTTACAACAGCTGAGAGTTACAGAGCCTGAGTAGTCATTCTAGATGCTCACATGCAATAAATAGAAAACAAATATGCAAATCAGGATCGGTAGTGGGATCTCTCACCTTCTCTTTTCCTCTATCTTTCACCTACTGCAGACACTTCCTACCATCTGCCCAGAAATTGAGAAAAGAAGAAGCAAAAATAAAAGGATGAGGCAAACACATCTAAAGGAGTGCAAGTTCCTGGCTTGGCGGTTGAGGATGCAGTATTACTCTTTAATATTCGACTGCAGACATTATCAGAATGTCTCAGTGAAAGGGCATTAATTATTAAACCTCTGTGCGCTGAAAGCCACACTGGGGTCACATCTTAACCTTTCTTACCTTTATTGAAGAATAAAAGATTTTTTTTTTTTTTGCATATTCACAGGGGCACTTTGTATGCCACATCAAAATAAATTTAATATTTTAATTACATTTCTGCTTTGATTTTTAGTTCCTTTTTGTAATGGATATTATGAACATGCTGAAAACTTTGCTTGAGTTACAGTAAGTATAATATGTTACTATAATGTTGGGAGCTATTACGCAAAATTGACTTTCACGTTATTTTTTAGACATTAACATATGTCACCAGTGGAAACAAAATAGATGTAGAAACAAATAATGTAAAAAAAAAAAAAAAAACGCTTATACTTTGGCTTTTTAAAAACATTTTTTTACAAGCCAATTAGCTTTCCCCTCTAATGTGACCTCATACAAGAAGAGACCCTACTGTTTTCTGGAAGCCCATGGCACTGCAGAAGCTCATTTACATCAACACTGAAATGTTTTGTTGTCTATGCAACATAAAGCCTAACGGAGAAGTGAGTCAACTTGTTAAAGAAATTATTGTTGTGAATGTTTGCCTCTCTGCCCTCTGACTCATCCTGGCGCCCTGCTTCTGGTTGAATATCTTGTTGCATGAAGGCCCCTTTTTGCACCTAAGCCTCCAACAATGAAAGTGGACTCCATATTAATTTAAACACCTCTCCCCTTATACTAAAATTTCAGCCTCTTAACATACAGTATGCCTTCCTGCAAATGAATCCCTGGTATCTGATATCACCCAAATGTTGAGTCTGGTTCCTCTCTTGCCACCTCAGGGAGTTTTTTCTTGCCACAGTCACCCTCAGCTTGCTCATCAAGATACTACTACTACTACTGTAGAACTACTACTACTAGTAATAATAATAATAATAATAATAATAATAATAATAATTATATAAAACTGAAGTGAGTTGAATAATGAATCAGGTACAGTATTCAAGATTTGTATATGTATATATTAGGTATACTATTCAATATATACCGTATTGTGGCGGCGGGCCTAGAGCCAGGGCCTCTTACTACCTGCCACCCTCACACTCAACCAAGCAGAGGAAAACCCATCATAGGTTCAGCACCATGGTCAGCCCCACCTCATGCACAGCAGATGCGCAGCCATCCTGGTGTCAACAGCACCCACAAAAGGGACGAGTCCACACCCGGCAGGTGAGTGGGATATACTGGATGCAAGACTCACATGCTTTCTTTTCTCTTACAGAGCCAAGAAAGCCTGCGAACCGCGACAACTCACCAAGAAGTGGACTGCATCTCAGCCTTGCTGCCTCCTCGTGCCCAGCCCGTCGAATGTGCAAGACCGGCTGCAGCTATTCTAGGAGGTCTCCATGCTACCCACTCAATTGCTCCTCAAGAAGCAACTTTGCTATTTTGCTCTATGTTGTTGTAAATAAAAGAGCACTTATTTTCCTAATCTGGTGTTTCTTGTGTCTGTGTTCTGGACTGCTCTGCTAAACGCTTTATACTGGTGGAGAATGCAGCACGGGGGTACCAGGCATGGACCTTGGGTTGAGTCCCGAATGAGGCCGGGGTCTTCCAGCGGCAGTGCCAGTGTCGACCGTGAGCTTGGAGCTGAGAGAGGGGTAATGTCACAGTGTGCGCCTGTGATGGGCATGCGCCCAAATCAATATCGCCCCTCACTCACTCCGAAGCTCACTAGGTAGGCGCCCCCCCCGCTTGTGCAGGTGTGCGAAGGCATGGAGCCGACTAACTAGGCATGGCTGGTGAGCTATCGGCGCTAATAATGCTGAGCTTCTCTCCGTGCTATAAAACACAGCAGGGAGTATAGCTCGGGGTCTGTCTGTTGTAAAACTGGACTTTGCTACGCGGTGGAGTTTATAAAGGAGTGGCACGCGAGCGGGGCAAGGTGATGCGCCCCAGACACTTTTAAAAGCGGAATGCCGCCCTTTGATCTCTGCGAGAGGACAGCACATGACCGAGCTGAGCGAGCTCCTGCGGCATCTTTGCCATCATGGGAATGTGCAGGACCGCTACTTCCGTGTGCTCCAAACTGACACTCTGACCACCGCCACCGCTCAACCAACCATGACAGCGAGGTACTGCCAACCAGACCAGGATGAGCATCAACATTCCTTTAACCCTTTCCTTCCCCATTTCTCCTAAATAAATTACGCTTTTTCCTGTAAGACCTTGCCTGATTCATTATTATTATCATCATCTGCCTCGTTTCACCCATTTCTGACAGTAGATTCTAAGATCAGCACATGATTATAGTGATTATGCACTAGTTACAAATTTTGCATCCACAATTATCTTTTCCAAAATTTTCCAATGGATTGTTACAGAAATACAAATTTGGATGTCCTATTATATTTAAAATGTAAAGTAAGGTATAAAAGACTGGACTGCCACTACCACTATTAGGTATATAATGCCCCACAAACATAATGTAAAAATTAAGGAAAGGATTTGCACATTAACAAAAAGAATATGCAAAAGCAATGGCTGCCTGCTTTTTTTTCCCCCTGAGAACGCACACTCACTTGGGCGTTTGCTGAGTGATGAGCTGCCTGAATTACATAGACTTATTGTATTCTACAAAGCTGACAGCACACACTGCAGGTGGGAAAATGTACCAGATCATACACCCTGAAAATACTCTCTAGAGAGAGGGAGAGAGAAGATGGCTTCGGAATTACCATAGCAGGGAGCAGAGCTATTTATATATTGATATAATGTTTCAAATGTAGGTCTGCAGATATCTGATCTCATAGCCTCTCGGAGCTCATGACTTACCCATGCTTGGAAGACAGAGTGTTCTCCTTTTTATGATCGTAGCGCCTTTCACTGGAAGCAAAAACATATCATGATTTTAGAATCTGCAAATGGCTCTAGATTTTTGAATGATCAAAGTGCTTAGGTGGGGTTTCTTTGCTGTCCCTGGGAGCAGCCCTCAAAGTGAGCACACAGACTGACACAGGAGCTGGACATCTCTCTTTGCAGAGTGTGTGTCATCTGAGCACGGCACCCAGAGGACGAGCCTTTGTTTTGCTGCCTGTCTCTGCTGCCTGATTAATAATAGATATGTAAGACTCATGAACTCGAGCATGGCTCATCTGTCTAAAGTGATCCCAGAAAGCGTGTGCAAACATGGACATGCACACATGAACACACACACACTCTTTCTCACACACACACACGCACACACACGCACACGCACACACACACACACACAGTTCAACTGTTAATGCAATTTTATAATATTCAGTTAAAAAAAAAAAAAAGTTAAGTTCAGTTGAAAAAATGTGTAGTTAGTCATCAGGTCTCCAACCTCTTTTTGCACCACGAACCAGTTTTATGTGAGACGGTTTTCCATGGACCGGCCATCACGTGCTCATAACAAAGCATAATAAAGTGCATAATATATACAACATACCATAACACAGAATCTGTGTAAGCTCTGACCTAGTTTTCCTGTGACAAGACGTTTCCATCTAGGAGTGATGGGGGACAGTGATACCTAAAGTGGATTCCTTATGTCCAGTCTGCTCCGTAATTTCATTTTCATTGCCTTCACTGCAGACACCTCTGTCTCACAAAGATAGGTTGTTGAAAATGGAGGAAGGATTTTGATTTCTTTTGTGGCAATTTCAGGAAATCCCACCCTTGATTTTAATCCAGAGTAAAAGCAGAGTTGAAGTTGCTTCAAACGTGCTTTTAAGGCCACATTTATTATACAGAGCGAGCTTGGACCATATAAATAAACTGAAGCAAATGGGAGACAATATGATCCTTTTCCAACACTTTGTCAACCAACTTTTTCAACAGACTTTGTTGATAAAATAGAAATAAAATCATATATTTTTAATTCTTCCCGTGTGGCCCGGTACTGGCTCACGGCCTGGTGGTTGAGAACCACTGATCTAGACATTGAGCCTTGATGAGGAGGTTATGTTGTAAAACTACAGAAAAGTTGTGCAAAGCAAATTTCAGCTAAATCTCTTTATCACATGGTGAGAGGGTGGAATTTTAAATATTTTCTATACTTTAGGTTCAAAATGATTAAAGAATATCAATAAAAAAGTGGTGTACATAGCTAAAAATGTAAGTAAATACAGTAGGTTAAAAAGGTTCAGCACTATGAACATTGGACTGACTGACTTGAGTGTTTGTTGTTACTATATATATATATATATATATATATGTAATGGGATTTGAACCTGGATTCATGTTCAGAAATGCTGTAACCTCCAGGCCTACAGCCATCGCCTCTTAACAAATGGCAGCCTCTTGCTTGACCAAGAAAAACAGATGAGCTGTGCATTCAGCACCTCAACCACCTCTTGCCTTAACTTGCTCTGGCTGGCAGTGAACTATTATAAACCATCATGGTATCTTCAGCACCCTTCAAAAGGCCCCCCCGAGTAATACATTTTGGGTGCATGACTCATGGATCCGTTCTTTCTGCTCTCTCATTGCACACCCAAAATATTCCATAGACTTAACAACACTGGACAAATCAGCTGAGAAGGAGCTCTTGCCAAAGCTCAACCACTGAGGGGGTTCCTCGTATCGTTACCCGGCCAGCTCAGCCAATCGATCAACCTCAACTGCATGCTGCTAACGCTGAAGGTCCAAGGATCGTATTCTTTGAACAAAATCGTCGTTTAATCCTCCAGCTTGAAACAGCATGGTGGAGAAAAGGTTCCCCTGCCCAAACTTCTAAACCAGTTCATGTCACATGATGATGTGAAAGCCTTCCTGCAGATCTTTGAAAAGATAGTGGAGAAGGAAGAATGGCCAAAGCAGCAGTGAAGCACTACCTTTTGTGGAGGCACTGGAAGCCTATTTCACTCTTATGCGCTTTGTATTAGAAAACTACAAGCTTGTTGTGGTCTCTCCAACTGTCAAGTGGCCACTGAGTTCCACTGAGGTTTCACCTCAGGCTCAGCTGGATCAACTGTATAGGATCACTTGCCAATGGCTTCAGCCGAAGAAGCTCACTGCCCGTGAAGTCATGGAGAGGATTGCGATTGATAGGGTATTCAGCTGCCTCCCATGAGAAGAAACAAAGGCTGTGGGCATGAGAGCTGCCACCTCTCTGCATTAAGCTTGTGTGCATGCTCTCTACCTCCCCACCCTTAAGGTTGGAAAAAGGAAATCTACAGAAAACTACAAGCCAACCGCTCTACATACCTCCCTGAAGAAAAAAGCTATGGAGCGCATACAGCAGCTGAGCCTCCCTGCAATGAGCCCATGCTCACCGAACCTGAGTCAGGGAAGCCTGCTTGAGGGTTCTGAGTCTACAGCTGCAGCAATGATGACGACATCCCAGCCCCCACCAGATGGGTCTGTGTCGAAGCAGCTCCACTCCCAGCTCTCTTGGATACTGCAAGAGTAGTAGTGAAGTAGGGAGAAGTAGAAAAATAGCTTGCTCGTTGGTGATCCCATAGATGTACATCCGTCTTCCAATCACCTGCATGCATGGGGATTGCCGGGAGGTTCCAGTGGCTTGCATTATCGTCGAGGACTGGAAGGGACCTGGAAGAAGAAGAAAAGGAGTGACTGTGTGGATGGCCCAAGCCCACGGCAAAAGTTCAGACGACGAGGCTGCAGGTCAGCAACATCCTCCCTTTAATGTACTTCTTTTCTTACTTTTCTTATTTCAAAGGTTATGCAAGGTAGCAGCTTTCTTATTTGCATTAGGGCTTTTGTACATTCACACAGAGAGAAAAGGATAACCATGCAATCTCCTAGTGGTGCCCCAAGGGAAAGTTGATGTCGTGATGCACCTGACACACACACACGCACGCACGCACGCACGCACGCACGCACGCACGCACGCACGCACGCACGCACACACACACACACACAGGTCACCTCAGTGTGAAAAGCACCATGGAAAGGATCCGAGACAGCTTTCGCTGGTCAGGACTTGAGGCCGAAATTAAGAATGTCTGCCCGTGCTGTCCCAAGCACTAGAAGACCACGTCCAAAAAAAAAAAAAAAAAGAGCTTCCAACATGCTTATCAATCTGCTTATTTTGGCTGTGCCATTTGAACGCATCAGCATGGACTTGACGGGCAGCGAGGGGCTACGAGTAAATCTGGTTTCTGGTACAAAATGTGCCACCGAGTATCCCCGCTATGGAGCGCTAGTGCTACTTTTTAGCCACATGGGTCTACTAAAGGATTTGCTCACTGAAAATGATACTTCATTTATGTCAGAATTAATGGCAGATATTTGCTGACTGTTACAGGTGAAACAGATCCGCACATCAGCGTACCATCCCCAAACTGACAGCCTAGTGGAGTGACTTAATAAGACGCTCAAAATGATTCTTTGGTAAATGGTTAATGAAAGTGGCCAAAACTAGGATCAGCTGCTCCCATACATCCTCTTCACCTTCAGGGAAACTTCTCAAGCATCTACTGGCTTCATTCCTTTCGAGCTGCTGTTTGGATGGATGCGCAGTCTGTTCAATGTTCCACTCCTTTCTACTCTTTCTCTTGAAGCACAGGTGCACAAGCTAGTGCAGAGAGCAGATCTATTTAATAAACTAATCAACCAGGTTCAGGATGTGTTCAGAATGTTTTCCCCACTGAACATACTCACCTTGTGAGACATGATATTAAAACACCACCAGGCATGGTAGTGCATGAGTGACCATACCAAGCTATGGGGATATGCTGTCCCCAGTGGATGAGCTTATCATGCAGCTGGGGACAGCCCTTTTTTTATCTCCAATCTAGATCTGACAAAGGGGTACTAGCAAGTGGCACACACCCAAAGTCAGAGTCTTTTTGGGGCCAGTGAGTTATCATCACTGCTTTGTGCGCAACTTCTCCAATGCAGCACTGCTCTCAAATATGCTCAGGACAGCCCAAAAAGGTGCAGTGGACAACAGAAGTGGAGAGGGCATTTCAGTGAATGAAAAAACACCTCACTAGCTCTGCTAATCACTGCAGGACTACTTTTCATTTCTGCACAGAGCTGGTACACAGCATGGCACCGCAGACAGCCTCTCAAAGTGCTATGCACTATTTGCATCGCATGGCATGAGAATGAAGCTGGGGAGGACTGCCGATGGGGTGCTGTGATGGCAGGCATAAAGCCAGCACCTCTTACCATATGACAACCCCTGGTCAAGCAAGGAAAAGAGATTGCGACGCGGATTCAGCATAACGACCAGCTCCACTACACGCACTAGAGGGGCAGGGTACCTCAACTCGCTGCAGATGACAGTGAATTATTATTTTACCTTCCTGGTGTAAAACCTTATGTAATAAATGCTTCATTCACCAGTGCTGCCTTGTAAGATTAATCTAGTCCCATGATAAACATCTTGGGCAATAGAAGATGAGATGATGAGTAATTAACTATATGATGTTTTAAGATGGTGAGCATGCACTCCCTTATTCTGTCACACTGTGGTTACTCACTGCCGTGTCTAACCTGCCTCACAAAGACAAATGTGGTGGAGACCTGCCAACAACTGTCACACACTGAGACAGAGCATTTAAATTTTTGAAGCTTAAAGTAACTCCATGCAGAAGGAGAGGAAAAGAACAAAGTCTGAACAATGGGTGTTTTGTTCTGTTCAATTCAAAAAGTAAAATTCATTACACACATACTGACATATTTCAAGTGATTCTTTCTTTTACTTTAGAGGATTATGGCTTATTGCTAATGAAAACCCAACATTCAGAAAGTTAAAATATTACATGAGACCAACATATAAAAAAGATTTTTTATACTACTCAACAGTATGGACATGTACAGTACAGCACTCAATACTTGGTCGGCGCTACCCTTTGCATGAATTACTTGAGCTAAGGGAAAAAAAAGAATTTGCATTTCATTTGGAAATCAAGGAACCAGAGTCTGAAGAAGGAGAGGAAAGGCAAAGAATCCACGTTGCTCGAGGTCCAGTGTAAAGTTTGCACATGGTGGTTTGGGGAGCCATTGTCAGCTGCTGCTGTTGATCCACTGTGTTTGATCAGTTTTATCAGTGGAGCTGAGGACCACTATCAGAGCAACCTGGGCTTCCATAACACCTCTGCAGTGCTACAGACTCATCGCCTCCATGCCATGCCACACTGCTGCAGTAATGTATGCCAAGGGAGCCCCGAAGTACTGAGTGCTGCACATGTTCATACTATTCAGTAGTCCAACATTTCTGAGATCTACCGTACAAACATCTTCAATTTCCTGAGATCCTGAATTTTGGGATTTCATTAGCTGTAAGCTACAATGATCAATCAGTCTGTGTGGAATGAATCTATATACAGTAATATATGAGTTTCACTTTTTAAATTTAATTTAAATTTACATAAATTATTTTAATAAACTTTTTGATGACATTCTACTTTATTGAGCTTCATCTCTATATGTTGTATATGAAAGCATGGTTAAATATTACCATTTAAAAAAAAAAAATCTTCCTTCCAGAAGGTCTGAACACATTTTACAGCCAAAGTGCTATTCGAAGGACAGCCTGTTACTGCCACTGTTGTTTCCCCAGCAGTCATAAGGTGCTGTTGTCAAGTAAGAAAGTGGTAGAGGTGCTGATACTGCATTGCTGATGAAGACAATGCTGACAATGCATTCTAAACATAGGCATAATTTATGGAGGGATGGGGGTTGTAATTCCCCCAATAATCAAAACTGGACAGTTCAAACATCCCCGTCATAATGCTGCATTAAAAGTGATAACTGTAATAATACATTATAATATGACTCTTCTTCATAAGATTTATGTGAAATAGCCTATTTGGGGGAAAAAAAAACCCTTCCAGCTTGTGCATGTCTACAGAAACTCCTATGTGGGTGGAGATCCTCAGTCCAATTTGTTGTCATTGGCTAGATTCTTTTAATTAAAACCCACATATAAATTATTCAAATTGCAAAAACACCATGATTTATCAGTTTCTTTAAAAAAAAAGAAAAAAAAGGGGTTTTTGTCATATCAACAATTTTGACAAAGGTTTTTTTTTTAAACACCATTGGACTCTAAGAAAACATGCACAAAATAGTCTTTATCAGTTTGTAATACTGGCAGGATTGAGTTCCATGTCATTTTAGCAAGTGAAACCTTTATATGTGTATTTTATATCTTACATTTCCTATTATAAAGCAAATACAATATTATTAATCTGTTTATACACTAAACACATTTACTCATTTCAAGCTTTATTTTTTTTATTTTTTGTTATCTTCATTAACATGCAATATAGAGTAATAAGAATAAAACAAGATTACATTGTATTTTACAACTAGACATTTCACAAACCCCACACAAATCACATTTTGCCCAGGGAATGATCTTTCACAGACATCTGTCTCCATTCCTAGTCATACAGTATATAACATGTTACTGTCTGCATCGGAGAGCAGATCTGAGAAATACTCCTCCCTCCCTCGCAGCTCAGGCAGATGGAAGAGAGGAGGTATGATAACAGATTGTAAAAAAAAGGACAACTGCTGGTCTAAGGATGATTGAATTGAATGTAATCTCTTCTGGTTGGCCTGAAGCAGACACTGTAGGGTAGAAAATGGAGTTTGCACCCCCCTGAAAGAAACAGACAAGCCTTGGGCTGAATGACCCTGCCAAATACTGCATTGCAGGTCATAAAATACTGTGGAGAGGGCATAATTTCTGTCCATAATGCCGAGTCAGGTCTTTTGGTGCAAACTGTAATGCCACCATTTGACTTGGCAAGCCCACGGTAAGATGGCTGTGTAATTGAGGTGTCTGTGAGGCGGCAAGGACGATGAAAGAGTTGAGGAGAGGGAGAAAAAAAAATGACCAGCTGCTCAGACTGACCAAACAGCTGTAAATAAATAAACAGCAGTAAATAAACACAATTGTATTATAAAATATATGAACCAATTTTTTTTTTACATTTTGACCAAGTATGGTGTCAATATTAATTAATACATTATTAATACTTTGTGGACTGTCCTTAAGCAGCTTTAAGAGCAACAAACTCGCATAGACGTAGAATGAAGATCCTATTTTTAACAGATATTCAAACGGTACAAACACATCTGTCAAAATTGCCCAGGATGAAATGTTAGTGACTCTATTAGGTTTGTATCTTTAAATAACAACAACAACATCAATAATAATAATAATAATAATAATAATAATAATAATCATTAATTCATTAAAGGTTCCTAGCTGTTTTTCTCTGAAACAGTCCACCATCAGTCCGACCAACAAACTGGCCTCTTATCAAGTCAGAAATGTCTTTGTCATTTATGATGGGTCTATTGCAAGTCTAAAAAAAAAGAAGACAAAAAATGAAATAATATTCATAATAATGCCACTGAATTGTGCTGCATACAATTCATCATAAAAATGTGGATGTTTATTTACTTATTGCATATCTTTGGAGAAGCCTTCTGTGCCAATTCAACATGAAAGAAAAAAAAAAATACAGCAAACATGTACTTCTGCTGCAATCAGAGATAATGTCCACATCCAGCAAATTGGTCCGAACAGCTGAAAGTACCTGATGAAGAGGATAGGCATTTGGAGGGTTTGATTGCTGATTAAAAGTGGGAGAGGGATTAGAGGGCTCTATGCAGCCATGTGGCACCCTGCAGTAATTAGCAGCTGTGCCACTGAGCTCAGGTGTACAGGAGAGGTGCCAAAGCCTCAGCTCTTCTGCCTGCCTAGCATTTTTTAAGAACTTGGCAACCACTTTATTTCAGCTGTACCTTAGGTTTATCACAACACTACTCCTTTAGGCCCAGAATGTACAGTGGAGTGTGGAGAGCCATTGCTGTACAATGCTCTAGCCATAAGCGTTGTGGCTAGCAATGAAGCAGTCACCATGAATTTTTTTCTTGCCTATAGACATGCAGATGAGAACACATAATATTTTAAGATATATTTAATGTATATGTACTGTAAAACCTTTTTAGTGTGGATTTTTTATGAATTGTTTTTAGCTTGACCTGATAAATATATTGTATAAACCCTTAGAAGCCAGGCAAAGTGACAACAACAACAAAACACTATATTGCAAAATGTACCTTCCAAAACATGCAAGCTGTCCATACCGTATGCACTTATGCACCCCAATACCATCAGAGAGGTCGGCTTTTGAACTGAACGCTGGTAACATGCTGGAAGGTCTCCCTGCTCTTTAGCCCGTAGGACACGGTGTCCATAATTTCCAACAAGAATGTCAAATTGGGACTTGTCTGACCAAACAAAACATTTCCACTTTGAAACAATCCATTCCATCTGCAGATGGCACGGTGGGGTGTGTTTACTGACAGTGGCTTCTGGAAGTATTCCTAGGCCCATTAGTAATGTCAACAACACAATAATACCAATGAGTGACGTCGTCTGAGGGCCTGAAGAGCTCGCGCATCCAACAAAGATCTTTGGCCTTATGCACTGTAGATGATGAGATTTGGAAAGCCTTTGCAATTTGATGTTTAGGAAAGTTGTTTTGAAAAGTATTCCACAATCTTTTTAGGCACTCTTTTACAGATTGAAGAGGCTCTGCCCGTCTTTACTTCTGAGAGACTCTGCCTCTCTAAGACATCCCTTGTATAGCTAATCATGTTACAGACTTGATGTTAGCTAAATCGTTAAAAAATGTCTTGAGATTTCCCAATTTCTTCAAGAGATTGGGACTAAACAACTTATAAGTGAGAGAACCACTTATGAGTGAGGCTATTCTGAAAAAAAAAAAAAAGGCTTCATGTTGCTAGGGAGCATAAAGGCTATATTGAACATTGAAAAAAGTCATGTGGTCTGTTCAGTCCAGATTTGCCCTTCGCCAGAGTGATCAGAGTAAGAACAGAGATGGATGTATCCGTCATGCCTAGTGGCCTAGTTTATGATCTTGAGTTGCTTCTGTTCGTCAGGTATACTGTAAATTCAGCAACAAGATCTGGTGGCGACCTGAACATAATGAATGACCTGTTTTTTTTTTTCACCTCCTCCTGTATTGGCATATTCCAAGATGACGAGGTCAGGATTCATCTGCCTCAAATTGTTAAAGAGTGGTTATGCAGGCACAAGGAATGGTTTTTATAAATGGATTGGTCACCACAGAGGAAAGAACTTAACCCCACTGAGAACCTTTGGAATGCGCTAGAGAAAGCTAGAGAGGCTCTCCTATAATAAAAGCTAGAGAGGGCTCTCCTATCATTAATCCAAGATCTTGGAGAGAAATGATTGCAACTCTGGATCAAAGTAAATGCTATGATATTGATTAGGCTTTTTGAAACTATGTCAATTATAGCAAAAGGCAGTCCCATAAAATATTAGTGATACATTAGTGTTCTAGTGCAAAATGTGATAAATGGCATTTTCAGAATTTCAGAATTTACCATTCTGGTAAACAACTTTCCTCTAGCACACAAACATTGACACATACACAAATATCCAATCCACATCACTTGTTTCTGTCACATGCTCAGTGAAGGAAAATATTACAAGTTACAAATATTATTAGTATTATTATTACAAATATTAGTTAGAAATTAAATTAGATTTTCATGAAAATGCATTATATATACAGTATATACAGTACATGACGTATCATTTGTCACTTTTATCGCCTTCTGTATTTGATAGGTTTGTAGTGTTTTTGTCTTTAAATACTTGATAAAAGTTCTCTGCTCTATTTTTTATGTTTATCATTACGTTTAAAGATTTTCATGATTAAAAAAAAAGGTTTGCGTGCAAAAAATCCATAAAAAAAAATAAAAAAAAAATAAACCCCAACCGACATATTATTGATACTAAATCACATATTTACTTTGGGCAACACAAATTGATGTATCAATTCAGCCAAATGCTAAAAATCTACACTGAGGTGGATTTATTGTGTTTTGACAAAATAATGGAATATTTGCAAATTTTTACACAATATTTTGCCATTTGTGCTTTTTAACACCATATTGCCTAAAATGATTATACATTTTTGCATGTACAGTACATGAGTATGTTATACTACTTGCCTCTTTTAAAACAAACAAAATCCCTATTTTCCCCTCAAAATAGCCAAAATGAATTATTACATTTTTCAGCCAGTGTTGATATTAGTTACATTTCAATATGCTCATATTAGCTTAAAGATTTTATGAAATATTTAAAAACATGACTTTTATCAATTTCTATGTTTTGTCTATGTATGTTCACCCTCTGTATTTGCTATATATGTAGTGTTTTGTTTTTTGCTTTTAATAGTTGATAAAACTTCAAGGGCACAAGAAAAACTCTGCTCATAATATGCTTTTGTATAACATTCATAAGTGTTATACAAAACATGCTTTTCTGCCTGTGTTTGTGGATGCTGCTCATATATCCCCTCTTAGAAGCTTGATTTTTTCAGAGTCATCCTTTTTCTTTTCCTCTCTCAGCTGAGTTGGTCTATGATGGCAATTGAGCTGTGATCTTTATTCCTTGGACTTTCAGCATGCATCATATTGTACTGAATGTAAAAAAGTTTGGCTTTGAAACTAAATGCAACCATGGCACAGATATTTTACTTTCATCCACTTTTTTCAATGTGAGTAATAGGCTTCAATAGGGTGGATTTTTATCATCTTTAACCTATACATGGATGATTTGAAAGTGCATGTATATAGTAGTGGAACAGGATGTATGGTTGGAAATTCTCTTATTAATCATACTGTATGTATACAGATGATATGGTGATTTACTGGCCATAATTGCACTGAGTTGTATTTTCTTTTCTTTTTTTCTTTTCTTTTCTTTTTAAAGAATAACAGCATGATTGCTAGCATTAAATACAGAAGACCAGTATTTTCTGAGTTCCTTCTGCCTGGTACTGAATTTAAATATTTAGGTCATCACATAACTAAGGACCTAATCAGATGATAATGACATCCACAGACATTTTCGGAAGTTATATGCACTTCTGTGCTTGTAAAAATCTTTATGTGCTCAGCAACTGTAAATATCTCTATATTTCAAACTTTTTGCAGCCCTGCCCAGCTGTGGTGCAGAAACATAAGAAGTAGCTTACAGAGACCTACTGTGACTTATAATCACAGTATGAGGGTGAAAGCTCCAAGAAGCTGCAGAGCAACTCAAATGTTTATAAGTGTTCCTTAAGTACCTTCTCATTTGACAGTTATTCCTGATCTTATCTGCTCATCATATACATACCCTGGCAGAATTTGTGAAAGTTTGGCATTTTAAAAAAATATGATTGATTGTCCAGAATTTCTTCTTTTAATTTAAAAGGATAGGGAATTTTAGTGAAATTTTTAAACTATCATGGGCAAGATTGAGTTGCCAGAAAAAAAAAAAGCAGTTACTGTGCCACTAACACAACATAGCCTGCTTACATAATGCCAAACAACACCTAGACAAACCTCAAAACCTGAAAAGTCATATGAAGTGATAAGACTACATTTGAACTTTTTGGTCACAGCCACAATTTGTGTGTTTAGAGTTTATGAGTAAATAAAGCATACGATGAGATGCACACCATCCCTACTGTCAAGCATGGAGGTGGATCTCTGATGTTCTGGAGGTGTATCAGCTGCACTGGCACGGCGAATTTAGTCACAATTGATGGCAAGTTGAATACACCCCTGATATAATAAAATATTGGAAGCCAATTTGCATTCATCAGCCCAGAAGCTGCATGTGGGTTGCTCTTCGAATGTCCAAAACTAGAACGATCCAAAGAACAAGACCAAGACGACCTTCAGTGGCTACAATAGAACAAAGAAAGTTTCGCACGTAGAGATCACAGTCTGCTGACCTCAATATCACTGAGCCACTTTGGGGAGTTTACAAACGTGCAGTTCATGCAAGACAACCTTAGGATTTACGAGACTTGGAGGCTTTTTACCCGAATGGGGAGCTTCAGAATCTGAGAAAATACAAGGTCCTTCTGACAACTATAACAAAAGACAGCAAACCACTGCTGATGCTAAACAGAACAATATACAGCAATAATATATAAGGGTATGCAATTTTTGGCAGGACCATTTAATTATTTTCTTTGTCATGTTTTGTTTACTGCTGTTACCTGTCATCTGAAGGTACCAATCTGAATGGAAGAGTGCACTCATATGCAAACTGAAGCATTTTTATATCAACATGAAAAAGCAAACATGCATACAGTTGGTAAAACATAGGATACTCTCAAAAAGACTCTCAGTAACACAAGCTCAGGAATAGAGTGACCAATCCAGACCTTGTTTATAGCCACCCTCAACCACTGCGTTAAAGGACTTTCACACAACACTTGCAAAGTAAAATCTAGACTCTATAGACAAGTATTTCAGGGACCCCGCCTTGGAAAAACTTCAAGCTAAAGTGCTTGCTTTATTTTACACACCAAGATGGGCTTCCAGAGCACACCATAATAGCTTAGCTCATCAACCTTTTTACCAACAACAATGCACTATTATGTTGCAATACTCTGGTTCAAGGAGGAGGACACCTTACTTCTTATGTGCATCTCATCCCACCTTTCCATTGTATGTTTGACGAATTCTCATAAGGGCAAATAAGTTTGACAGCAACTTGTATTTTTAAAGCACGTCATCCTACATTTGGCCAAATTTGGGGTTAGTTTCCATACCCTGGCAGCATTCCATCAAGGAATTGCCGATCTATTTACAGAGCTAGTATTCTATAATAATCACTTGTCTCTAAATGCTCTAATTGACATGTTCCTGCACCTAGGTACTCTGCTTAAGGACTTGCAATAACCAGTCAACCACCAGCTCCAGCAGCGTCATTTTCTGAGCCCATGCAGTTCATATGGTCAAATCAAAATAAATGATGTGGAGTATCAGTGGTGGTGCTGTGGCTGACTTTGTTTCAATGATCAATGGCACAGTTCAATGTATGAGAATCTGCGGCCCACAAAGTATTACAGCCCACACTCAACTGAGCACCTTTAATGCCTCAATCCAACATGATTAGTCAAAATCTGTACATATCTTATCCAAATGGTCCGCTTTCAATTCAGATCAAGCATGTAGGGAACATCTTTTCTATTATGCAGCAGGGTTTCCAATTGACAGCATCAATGCACTCCAACTGTGACTGCAACACACATTCCTGAATAGAGGCCCTTAGGAGAGGGGTCACCCCCTGCATAAAGCCCATCACACTTCTTAACACACAGAACACTGGAAAAAAAAAAAAAAAACAACAAATAAACAAACAAAAAAAACCATCTTGATTCCAGGTTTAAACCAGGTTTCTTGTGGAATTTGAAGTTCTGTGAATTCAGACTCATGACCCACAATCTCCTGGAAAGAGAAGAAAGTCACGTGCTGGTTTACAAAGTGCCATATGCAGTGTCTCCACAAACTTGAGGAAGTGTTTAACAAATCCAAAGCCAGTGGATTGACTCGCATCTGCAGTTTTTTAAAAATAAAAATGTATTTTTGCAACTACAGTATGACTGTACAGTTTGAGCAGAAGGAGAGATAGCACGACTCCCACCCTGCATTATAATGATGACGTGCACAGCCACCCCACAAACAAAAATCTGGTAAATGAGCTTCACGCTGGAAATCTCTTGCAGTATGGCGGCTTCATACTGCAGTTATTTAAGCAGACCCAAAGTGTCACAGAGGAATGTTAGTAATGCAAGCAGTGGGTAAACAGGAAAATTACTCACCATGGCTGAGATGTGTGTGTGTGTGTGTGTGTGCTTTATGTTCCATTTGAGTGCACTGCAGGAAATGAGGAGAAGGCATGACAGGATTTTTCATTACCTATTCTACAGACGACTAATACGAAGATAAATTTTGTTGCTGTCCAATTGTATGTGATGTCACTGAATAAAAATAAATACATTCGTGAGATTTATTTGTGGTCAGTGCTATGGACAACAGACAGATTCACAGCATATGAATTGGGTCCATGATTGACAGCCACATTAAAAATGAAGTGTGCAAAATTTTTCATAGTAATGTATAAATTTTATTTTTTACAAATGAAATTTATACATTACTATGAAAAACATGAACCAAAAAACCCCTTCTTGTATTGCTATCTTGCACAAGAGAGAAAGCACAAGTGAGAACCAGAGAGAGAGAGAGAGAGAGAGAAGTGGACCTGCATTGTGAGCGGATAATTCACAGTACAATCAAATCAGTTCAGGATACTCACTAGTTTAAGAGATTTACTAATCCTGTTTGCCCTTGGTTCAGGTACTGAAATGACCTGTATTCACAAGCAATGCGATTTTGAATATATTGTGGGTTTCATTGTGGGTTACATCAATGGGGATGGTGTCATCTGTATTCACTGGATACAGAATTCACTTAGTTCTCAAATAGCTTTCACTGATGTGAGTAAACTCACCTGACACACTTCTGCAAGAATAAACTCAAATATAGATAACAAGGCCAAGTCTACTAGCTCTAATTAAATACACTACAGCAATGATTAGGACCATTTCTGCAATTGTATAAGAAATGAAATGGATGTGAATACATGTCATGGAGAAGGTTAGTTAATAAATACAGTATGTAACACAAAAGCATTCCAGCTTCGACCACATAGAACAAATAATACAAATAAAAAGGAACAAATTACAATAACCTGGGTGCATAAGCATGGACACATTGCATTACCATACGTTTAGGAATTTGGCAGACACTCTTATCCAGAGTGACTTACAAAAGTGCTTAAGCTTCCCCATCATTAGATAGATCTTTACACTGGGTTACTAGGTTACTAACCAGGTACCATCAGTGAAACACTGTTGGGAAGTGTTTTTTTGTGGGGGGAGGAAGGGAAAAGAGAGAGATTAATCCAAGTACTGAAGAAACAGATAAGTCTTAAGTCGTGATTTAAAGATTGCCAAAGACTCAGCTGTATGGACTTCTAGAGGAGGTTAATTCCACCACCTTGGTGCCAGAACAGAAAAGAGTCTGGATGAATGTCTTCCTTGATCCCTGAGAGATAGTGGGACCAGACAAGCAGTGCTGGAGGATGGGAGGGAATGGAATGTGGTGTGATTAGAGCTGAGAGATATGTGGGTGCTGGGCCATTTTTAGCTTTGTGGGCGAGCATCAGGGTTTTGAATTTGATGCGGGCAGCTACAGGAAGCCAGTACCGGTAGTGGAGATTTGGAGTGGTGTGGGAGAACCTGGGAAGGTTGAAAACGTGCCGCTGCATTCTGGGTCAGCTGCAGAAGATGAATGGTGAAAAGAGGCAGACCTGCCATGAGTGAGTTGCAGTAGTCCAGTCTTGAAATAACAAGGGACTGAACAAGGACCTGATTAGCCTGTGAACAAAGGAATGGGCGGATTCTTCTGATGTTGTAAAGAAGAAATCTAAATCGAGAGAGTGAGGTTAGCAACGTAGGGTGAAAATCACAGTTGATTGTCCAGAGTTACGCCAAGACTGGGGGCAGTGGCTGAAGGAGTGATCTGATTGTTGTCCAGGGAGATCACAAGGTCTTGAGGGGGGGATGAATCACCAGGGATGAACAGGGGTTTGGTTTTACTCAGATTGAACTTCAACTGATGAGCCATCAACCAGGATGAGCTGTTTGCCTGAAACACTGAGATCCTGCTGGAAACTCAAGTGTCTGAGGGAGGAAAAGAGAGAATAAGATGCATGTCATGGGATCCGTGAGAGGATATGACCTTACCAAGTGACCAAGTGTAGAGGGAAAACAGGAGAAGACCATGTACTGAGCCCTGTGGGACAGCAGTAGAGAGTCTGCATGGGGCAGATGTGCATCCCCTCCATGTCACCTCATAAAACCTATTTTTTAGGTAGGAAGCAGACCATTGCCATGCTGTGCCACAGACTCCAAGGCTGGCAAAAACAGATAAGCACAATCTTTAGTGCAGCACTCTGCACTAAAGATACATTCACATTATACATTGTTTGACTGTGACCATACTGTACCTAACTGACATCTCTCCTTCTCTTCTGCTCTCTCTCCCTCTCTCTCTTTCCCTCTACCTGTCTCTCTGTCCAGCTATACATGTCGCTCCTGAGCTTCCAGTGATCCAAACCCCCTCTGCCCCCTGGAGCTGTGTGACTCCTGGTGTCCTGCTTCTACTTGGAGAGATCTCATCGCATGGATGCCCCGTGTGGTCTGCCTGGGATGCGTGTGGTGACTGGGGACAGTTCCACTTTTCCACGAAGACGGTCTTGTCCTTGGATGATGCAGACAGCTGTTCTCTGAGAACTTGTGACTTCAGTCGCTCGATAGTTCAGGACTTGAGTTTTCTACCGTCTACCTGAGCCTCCAATAACAAACTGGACTCAATTTAAACTTGATCACATCTCCTGTTATACTGAACTTCCAATCTCACACAGTATGATGCTGATCAATCCCTGTTATCCATTTTACCCAAATGAGGTTGGGTTCCCTGCTGAGTCTGGTTCCTCTCAAGGTTTTTTTTTCTATTACCATTTCAGGGGTTTTTTCCTTGCCACTGTCGCCATCGTCCATCAGGGACAGTCTTATAATTTTGATTCATACACGTTCACATCTCATAAAAACTTATATAATTCTTTCGATTGTGTAAAGCTGCTTTGTGACAATGTCAACTGTTAAAAGCGCTATACACATAAAATTGAATTGAAATTGAAACAAGAAAATCCTGTGGTTCCATGTGTCAAATGCAGCTAAGAGGTCCAGGAGGACGAGGACAGATAACAGCACAGCCGATCTACCAGCATGGAGCCTCTCAGTGACTGACAGAAGGGCAGTCTCTGTCGAATGTGCCACTATGAATCCCGATTGTTTGGGATCATTGAGGTTGTTCTGTGAAAGATGAAGATACATTTATTTGTAAACAGTCCTTTCAAGAATTTTAGAAAGGAAAGAGAGAAGTGATATTGGGCAATAGTTGCTGATGTCCGCTGGATCCAGGCAGGGTTTCTTGAGGATGAGAATAACCCTTGCCTTCTTAAAAGCAGCAGGAACATGACCAGATGATATAGAATGGTTGATGATGGCTGTGATGAAAGAAAGGAGGTCTTGTGAGATGGCCAGGAGCATTGTGGAGGGATTGGTTCTAATGAACAGGACACCCTTTTATAACTGGGCATGTGACTGTGTTTAGAATGAATCAATCATGTTCAATGTAATTATCCTTCAGCTGTCATCTGTAAAGTAGTTCTGATTAACCCTAAAAAGTGTCTCTGGTAATTTTTCATCACCTTTTTGGTGTTGTGTGCTTGGTGAAGCCATAGTCCATTAAGATATTTTAAATTATGTTATACAACTGTTAGTTTCAACCAAGTAATCTGATTGGATCAGAGGCATTCAACCATAATGGGCAGGGGTAGCTCAGTGGTTAAGGCATTGGACTACGGTTTAGAAGATCCCAGGTTCAAACCTCACAACCACCAAGTTGCCACTGTTGGGCCCTTGAGCAAGGCCCTTAAATGTAAGTCGCTCTGGATAAGAGTGTCTGCCAAATGCCTAGATGTAGATGTCTGCCAAATGCCTAGATGCATTCAACTAGTGGTGATATACAGCATAACAGCATTGGGATTTTTAACCATATCTATCATTCCACGTCAGGGGTTCTAACAATTGTTAATTACAGTAATTGTCAGTTGCCAGCATGGGTGAGTAGGTTAGTATGGTCTGCAATAGTGGAAATAGGGGACAGCAGTTGCCTGCCCAAATTCACATACAAATCAGTTACAGAATCACTTTCATCAAGAAAACACATTTGATATTTTTAAGATTTTAACATCTTAAACAACGTACAGTATTCTCCTTAGTATTTGCTTCTACATCATCTTGAATTGCTGTTGAACCATCTCAGTTATTCTGTTCACAGCTAACACAAGCTGCAAAGTTAACCAGCATCTAACACAAGGCTGAATCCCAAGACTCCCAAGAGCACTACTTGGTGGGTGGAACAAGGGATTGTACACCCTACATCGTACTAGCATTACATTTTATACTATTTGGGATTTAATCATAGCAACCTGGAATTTGATATTCTAAAATGGAATAAGTGTAAATATAAAGTAAATCATGTAAATACCACGCTCATGGTTATACTGTCGTTCTGAATATGAGCACAGTTGTGATATTTTTGACACTCGGGCTGCCCTCGTGCCTGTGCCAGGCTATTCAGCACAACAGCACGTCCTCACATGTGATATTGCTTAATTTTGGATCTCCCCATTTGATCTTCAAATATATCAATCGGGAGAGTGATTATGATGTAGGTGGGTAATCAATCCATCAATCACTCAAAAAAAAATGAGCAGGCCTCAGGAAAAAAAAAAAAAATCACCTTACAGATCATTTCAATCCAAAACAGAGATATATAAAATACAATATACTTTAACTAAGTATTAGTTTATTGTAAGTTTTTTCATTCCCTTTTTTCTCTGCTGAAATATCTTTTTTACATAAATTATTGTTTGTTGGTGATTGATACTACTACAAAACCCCAGTATTTTAAGTACTGTGTAGATTTTCTTTCTTTCTTTCTTTCTTTCTTTCTTTCTTTCTTTCTTTCTTTCTTTCTTTCTTTCTTTCTTTCTTTTTTACAATCACTGCATTTGGTGAGTTGACTAGGCAAGTTATTCTATTTAAGAAAGCTGTTTTTTAAAGCGATCCGGTCTAATGGAATTGAATGTGGGTGCCAGCAGCATATAGAGGATAAACAAAATAAACGCTGTATACAGTAGCAACCGGCAATCAGCAGAGTACTTAGAAATCAATACGCACTATAAAATTCTGGCCAAAAATGATGAAAGGTTTAAATCAACATCTTTAAATCTTAGAAATGTCTATATATTGTGGACCTCAAACAGCTGTAAATTTGGGCTGATTGTAAAATTTGCTTGTGTGTTAATCCAAAGGGCAAAAAGCAGTAATCAGGTATAGCGAGCATCCAAGTTGAAGCAACAATGGAAACTATTATTATGGGATATCTTTTTCCTATGTAGATTCGGAAATCAAAATGATGTCTTCAATCCCGGATGTCCATTGTCAGCTGTGAAACATGGCAGTTGGTCTATAATGATGTTGGAAGTCATGTTGCCAGAGTTATTAAGGCTGGTAATTATTCTACATGGTTGTGTAATAGGCACATAACACAGTGGCTTGTATGACAGATAATGTGAACATTGTTCTCTAATGGTTTCTGCATATTTCATTAAGATAATGCGTGAACACTGATAAACTAAAGGCTGGATTTCTGAACACCAAAGTCAGAGATCTTCCAGGAACTTGTCATTAATCATATCAAACTTTGCTGTGGGATAAAGAAAGCTTTTAATACCATCACACAAACTATAGGTGTCTGGTGTGTAAATTTCAGCCTTTCATATAAAATAATTTAGATTCTTCAGGCAGCGATGTGTTATTTGACAATACCATTGAATCTGTCTAATAATATGATACAATTTTTACTACAAAATAATACCACTTGTTATTTAATGATATAACTCATATCTTAAATCATATCTGCTATCAGATATTTCAGTTTTTTTCTTTGTCCCTGCTCATAGTTCATTTTATAGTCTGTTTCTTCTGTGAAGTGTATTCACTATGTTTATTAAAGAATGATTGAGTAGATCATGTAGATGACCTACATTTGTTGTTTCTTTCTTCCATGACAGAAAGCAACACCTAAAGTTGGACATAGTAGGCCTTTTTTCTGCTGGATGTGGAAAGGTATCTGTAGTGTTACAGGGAGGATGGAGGAACCAGAGAAACATACTGAGCCAGTAGGGCAGCCAGAGAATTAAAATATGTTCATCCCTGATCCCTGTAATATGCTGTTTACTTTATTTTAAATTATAACATAAAAACATTTTGGCCACATTTATATATATATTTTTTACACCCAAAAAAGTAACCAAAATTAGCACAAATCTTTTGGTCATTCACTGTTCCACCGTCTCATGTCCCATTTTAGGCAGGTCACTATGCATAAAACAAGCTCAATAAGGCAGCAAGCTGTTTTTATGGGGACTTTACAGCCAGTGTTATTGAATTTGAACTCTATTATGACTGTCTTATGACAGTTTAGTAAAAACTTTTAGGTAATTAATACACAGGAGATTTACATCAACATGGTTGAGTGGGAGCATGGTCGTCACTGGGGATTCAGGTACAGTAGCTCTCAAGCGATACTTATCCTATTAAACATAATCTCTCTCTAAAAACACAGTGGTGGAAATGAAAATGTCATCCATCTATCTATCTATCTATCTATCTATCTATCTATCTATCTATCTATCTATCTATCTATCTATCTATCTATCTATCTATCTATCTATCCATCCATCCATCCATCCATCCATCCATCCATCCATCCATCCATCCATCCATCCATCCATCTATCTATCTATCTATCTATCCATCTATCTATCTAAGTCAGAGTTATTGTTTTGAATGTCATAACCTCTAAAAGAAGCAACAAAATTCTAAATTCTTATTTTGTGGATATCCTGGTCAAGTTCCACCATTTGTAAAGGCTTCAAGGCTGATGGAATTCCGTGTAGGTTGCAGGTTAAAGGTAGGGTTGATTAATTTCCTGAATAGTTCTGAACATTAGCGGTACAGTATTCATAATAATGTCTGTCTGTGTGTGTGTGTGTGTATACATTAAAAAATGTATCTAACGTATATAACCATATTCAATATAGAGTTTATCAATACTATCTATGTTCATAACACTGAGTGCATCTATATGCATGTAATAAGATGAAAAAAATATTAGCAAAAGGCATAAATAAACAAGTAGGTTTTAACCTAAAAAGCTTTAAATCTGAGACTGTGTATGAGGTCATATTTCTATCTTAGCAATATATCTGTCATTAAAAGGCTTTCCTAGAAATATTATCCTCAGGAGCTTCAAGTGAGACACATGATTAAATAATTATGCCAACACAGGTTCTTACCCATACACCGATGTAGAAGATCAAGATGTAGAACATGAAGAACAGGTCATCCATTGCATGCTGATGGAGTTCTTGACCGACCTTGACGAGATGTTCCTTCTGCTCCTGGGTCAGCAGCCTGGCGATGAACTTGGCAGCAACAATAGCACGTGTTCATATAACACATGAGGATTGTCTGCACTGTTTCGTATGACACACCGATGTTGCATAACAATTCAGGAATTGGCTAGAATAAGTCAGCACTGATTATCTTATTTTATTAAAATTGATGCAAGTTATACAGTAAATGCAGAACTGATATCAATATATCATTAGACGTACTTTGGCACTGACTCTTTGCTTTTATAACTCTTCACGGAGAGAAATCCTCACCTCACATTAGTCATAGAAAATTATATATATAAAAAAAGAAACAATTACCTCTCCAGAACCCATGTGGATCAGCCACAAAACAAAGTTAAAACTATAGAAGGATCTTTGTTTTCACTCTGAGAGGTGGCACTTTCCATTGATCTCATTTGACCTACAGTAGTCAAAGAACAGACATGTATAATGAATTGAGCTCCCTCCTCATCATGGATTGTCCAGATACGCCCATTGTCCTATTGTTGCTATGGCTACAAACACACAATCCAAAAATCGCCTGGTATGAAAACAAAATAAAAACCTTGCCCTTTTCCTGTCATGACGCATGTATTTCGTGGCATTTCGTAACCATATGCATTTGTTGAGGGCTGTCAGTTATCATCCTAGCCTTAATGGCTTTAGAAGGTAGTCAATAACACTAAAATATGTGCTTTGTCTACTCACAGATCTTAAAACTGTAATTTATTCGCTCTCTGATAATACTGTACCTCTTCAAGGTTATGTGTCAATGTCTTGTCCCACAACTGAACAAAACGCAATAACTACAATGATCAAGAGCATCTGCCTCATCAACTAACAACCGCTCACAAGATCTGCAGCACACCTATTGACTGAACTAATTTTTCTTCTCTTACCATTCATTTTGGAGGCGATCAATTTCAGGTTGTATTACTATTTACTGTAATATAACCATAATTACATAAAAGAATAATGCAGTATTCTTTAAAGAAAAGTATTAATAAAATCATTCCAAGCACAAGGGTTAATTTGTGATACCAAATGTGTTATTTCCAAATTTATATACAACTTCTTTATCCTCGCTCACTCGAGTCTTCATTTGCTTATTTCATTGATATTTACTGAACATCAAACTCAGTGCAAATTATCTTCTTGGTTGTCGCAACTTAAATTATCATATGGAAACAGATTTACATTTGAGAGCTGCTAAATAACTCCAGCTAAATACTCATAAAGCCTGGTAGCCAAGAGGTAAGACAACAGGATGGTAAGTCTACAACATGCTCATTATGTTCTACAATAAAATAATGACTCGAAGCACAAATTCTTCCCTGAGGCTGTACGTCTACCCTTTTCTGCTTTTTTTCTATCCTACTTCACAGAAGAAAAAAAAAAACACTGTTCTTTTAGTTTGTAGAACAGTTCATGTGGGGCATAGAAATCAAAATGAATAGCAAATGTTAACTGCTATCAGGCATTTCCTTATTGTTGTGACTGCATTTCTAATGAATAACACCTAGGTCCATTACACAGCAGATTTTACTTCTTGACTTTATCCTGAAAAGAAAAGTTCTGAAAATGTATTGTTTAAAGCATTGCAGGTGTATTCAGCATATAAAATATGTAATGTAAAAAAAACCACCAAGAGGATTGCACACATTGTACTCTGTTCAGCATCAGCTTTATTAAACTTTGATTGAAAGAAACCTTCAGGCTAGAAGGAAAAATCAGGAAACTCTCCTGCTTTTTCTTTTGCAGTTGTGCCTGAACACTTACACTAGTACACTGAAGTACCAAGTAACAATATTTATATACTACTATTTACATAACGGATGGTGTCATTAATAATAATAATAATTATAATATTATTATTATATATTATTATTATTATTATAATAATTATTATTATAATTATTTATATAAAAAACTAACTATTTAGACACAATTGCAGAGCATCAGGAATTTATATTTTAAATAATTATATAATGCATAACTTGAGAGCCCTAACCTCATCCCCACTAAACACCTTTAGGGTCAAATGAACCAGTGATTGCATTCCAGACCTTCTCACCAAACTCCTCCCTGATCTCATTAATGCTCTTGCAGATGAATCAACCAAAAGGCCCAGAGTGACACCTCAAAATCTAGTGTCAATCCTTCCCAGAAGAGTGAAGGTTATTATATAAGTAAAAATATTGACCAAATCTGAAACGGGATGTGCAACAAGTACGGTGTGGTGTATGTTGTGCAAGGTGTGATGTTTAGATGTTCAAATACTTTTGGCCATACAGTCTATATCTGCTAAATCTGTGACCACTCTTTGCACCAGCATAATGAATGGCTTTATAATTCAGTGTGTTTTGACAGGAGTTCGTGTTCAGCCTGGGGGTCTTGGTCCTCACAGTCTCCACTGCCTATATTAATTGGCTTCTCATTCCTCCTCCTCTTTCCTGGACTAACTGTTGTGAATAAATAAAACTCAAACTTGGTTTATGCCTGTAGCCATGGTGCATACAACCCATTCATCATTTATTCTCAGCAGGCATAGCAGTACTATAGACCACATTCCCACACATCAGAGATTGTATGTTGCTAATGATGCAAAATAAGGTTACAAAACATTGTGGGTTTTTTTTTTTCCAGTCAAATGCTTTCTCTTTTTATCTCTCCATGTGTTACTGAGCTGACAGCTAACTAATTATTAAACCATTAAGAGGTGAATGGTTTACAAAATGACATTTGATAGCTACAAGCATAAACACCTCTTAAAGTTTTAGCGTATATGTATACAGTAAATAAGAATGTCTTTATGTTTTGGCACGTATACTCTGATTAGAAATGAGGGTTTTCATATAATGCCAGAGAATTTCATCAAAGGTCATATTTGAAATTTATGAGATCATTTTACTACCCACTATAGTACCAGGGTATTTTTAACAGTACAAGTACCAAATACATATTTGAGGATACAGTACATGTACAGTACAATATTATTCAGTACATTCTATATTATCATGTGCAACACATGTACCACACTAAGGTACAGTGTTCTACCATAGTATGATTCTATGGAACATGCACAATGGTACTGTCAAAAATATGCTGTACATGTTTATTTAGTATGTTAATAGTAATACTTATGCAGTACTATCATATGTATATAAATGTTAATTAAATACCATAGTGTGAACCACATTGAACTATGGTACTATCAAAGATACAGGTGTAGATATTGTTCACACTGGTACAGTATATAAAGTGGCTAAAGTAAACTATAGTACACACCATAGTAAGATTTCTTATGGGTGGTGGCAGCATATAACTTGAGGGTGGTCACAGATATAGAGTGTTTCCATTTTATCTATCCCATAATACACTATTCAGGGAATTGGTTACCAATCAGACTTTTCAGCAGACATGTCATCTGTCATCCAGAGAGCAGTGATGGATGGCAAAGACAAATGTCATGACAAAGTGCTGTGCTCCAATAAGTGAATTTGGGTGCGCTACTCTTCATTTAAATGAGATTTGTGCACCTTTTGACACAAGTCTCAATAACCTCCTCCATTTTTAGCCTCATTTCCTCCTCAGACAATGCATGGGTGCCTGGCTTGCTGCCTTTTCCCCTTTTCTCTGCCTCTAGCAGCTCATTGATCTCCTCAGCTGGAACCCATTAACCATGCGCACAGTCAATCTAAGTCTTCTGACTATGAATAAGGGGTGGTAGGGAATTCTGGAATGGTTGCAAGGCACTGGTACAGCTAAGAACACCTTAGGGTGACTATCGAGTAAGTAAAATGTGCAGCTTTTTAGGGCCCTGATGGAGCCCCCAAGCAAATGTACCGTAGGCCCGTGTTTATCAACAGACCACACGAAAGAGAAAAAAAAAGGCTAGCAGAATAGTTTCAATAATTAATCACTTCATAAAATATTTATTCTGATTAGTCACATACAATTTTTTTTTGTTTCAATGTGTTAATGCCTAATATACAATAATTGTTCAAGATTAACAGGGATACAGGGATAGTATTTTGAAGTATACGTGGGAAAGTACATAGAAAAGGGCAGAGCTGCTAAATCAATTCATTTTCAACTTCCTGTGTTTGTATAATATAGTATATACTGTATATATTTGATAAAATGCATCACATACGTCATGCTCTAGTTAATCAAAGTAGGTGTCAAGGTAGGTGTGTTGGTGATGCCAGCATGTTGCTCATTTGGGTTTTGGCAGAGTGATGAATCCGACAAAAGAACCTTAGTCTAAACAGTTTGTCTGGTACTAAACACCCAGAACCTAATCATAATCTAATCAGTCATAACAAGAAACAGAGAAAGTCATATCTAATGGGGGTAAACAACAATTTCAGTGGAAAATGTTCCACATTTGTTCAACTTGAATTTTACCACAATATTTAAATATTCTGGTTTGTAATACTGTACTTGTCCAGTGCTTGCCATATCTTGTTATGCATTCAAAAATAAAATGAAATTGGGCGGTATATGTTTTACATATTAGTATGGGTACTAATTTGGCTCAAATAAATTAAATATGTAAATGTACTTACATAAATTTTAATGGGTTTAACATTTTACAGTAAAATAACAATTCTTCCATTATTTATTGGTTCAAATTACAGCCTATTTTATTTGAGTAGAAATTCTGCCCATAATTCAATCAATGTACTGGCTTTAATGGAACTGACAGTGGACACCCTCAGTTTGGTTCAGTGGTATGACTTATTGAAGTTCATACTTTAGAACAGTTTCACAAAAAGATATGCACGTGCAAAGAGACACATGGCCTGCTTGAACAGTTTGTACAGTGCTGGGAAGCAGCGCAGTTCTGTAAAGTCCATTTGATGCACCGTTGGACCACTGTTCGCATCAAAGGAGTAGGAATTTGAGGAAATCTGGAAAATCTCACCAAGCCTTTAAAAGCAGAAAAATCTTGTAAGATTTCAATGGCAGCAACATACTGATCACTACTGAATACAATACTTACATAAAATACATATTTTTCTCAGTGAGCTGTGCTTCTCATAATCTCGTTTTTATGGAAAAAGATAAGGTTATTGATCTTATGTAATTAACGACTAAGGCTGCTTTTTCTGAAAAAAAAAAAAAGAAGAGGAAATTAGTTTACTGCAGCATATAATCTTTCAGAAACTATCCTTTATAAAAGGCTTCCCTGCTTTCACAAAATGCTGAAGCTTTAATTGCTGCGTCAAATAAATTTTTTAGCTTGCTGAAAACATCTGCCGCATACACGGATTTCTTCGAAGTAGGACTTTGGTAGGACTATTTTCTTTCCTTTTGCTTGCACTTATACTGAACTGCACACTTTGTGGAGTAATAATATATGATACTATGTTCCTTAAAGCCTGATACTTTTTCATTGCATATTAGAAAAATTATGTGTGCTCTCTTGACTGGTTTGCAGGTTTTGAAAACAAAGTTTGCAATAGCATACTAATATAACATTGTGAGAACAGGCTGTGTGTTGTACATAGGATAGATTAACAGTGTGGTTTTAGACTATAGTCAATGTGTAAAGTCAAAGTTTTATGTTTTTAATTAAGAATAAACTAGTTCGAGTACAATTCAAATCAAACATAAAATTGCAGAAAATTAAAAACAAAAAGCTTTTTGCAGGATGGATTTCAGCATCAATTTTAAACATATGTGCTGTTTTGAGACACCCCCGCTCAGGAAGAATGAATGATTTGGCGGCAGACACTGCACTGCTATGGGTTTAATAGCTGAGAGATTTACTCAGAACCTGTCATACTTCTCAGTCCTTATCAGATGAGAGCATGGAGGTGGATTGTAGGACTGAAGTCATCTATGAGCAGTCTTTATGGACTTCAGCTCACATGGTGGCAGGGACAGCTTTTTCATTTATTGTCCAAAGTTAGTCCTAATATCCATATATTGTCCCCCATGTTTTTAGCTATATATAGTGGTGTGAAAAAGTGTTTGCCTCCTTAGAACTCAGTTCTTTTTTCTTTTGCATGTTTGTCACATTTTAATGTCTAAGATCAAACAAATTTAAATATTAGTCAAACACAACACAAATAAACACATCATGCAGTTTTTAAATCAAGGTTTTTATTATTAAGGGAAAACAAAATCTAAAACTACATAGCCCTGTGTGAAAAAAAGTGTTTGCCTCCTAAACCTAATAACTGGTTGGGCCACACTTAGCAACAACTGCAATCAAGCGTTTTTGATAGCTTGTGAAGAGTCTGTAAGAGCGCTGTGGAGGAATTTTGGCCCACTCATCTTTGCAGAATTGTTGTAATTCAGCCACATTGGAGGGTTTTCAAGCATGAACAGCCTTTCTAAAGTCATACCACAGCATCTCAATTGGATTCAGGTCATCACTTTGACTAGGCAACTCCAAGGTCTTCATTTAGTTTTTCTCCAGCTATTCAGAAGTGGACTTGCTGGTGTGCTTTGGATCATTGTCCTGCTGCAGAACCCAAGTTTGCTTCAGCTTGAGGTCACAAACAGATGGATATTCTCCTTCAGGATATTTTAGTCCCCCGCGGAATTCATGGTTCCATTTATCACAGCAAGTCTTCCAGGTCATGAAGCAGCAAAACAGCCCCAGATCATCACACTACCACCACCATATTTTACTGTTGGTATGATGTTCCTTTTCTGAAATGTGGTGTTACTTTTATGCCACACATACTGTAATGGGACCTTCCAAATGTTCAACTTTTGTCTCGTCAGTCCACAGAGTATTTCCCCAAAAGTCCTGGGGATCATCAAGATGTGTTCTGGCAAAACTGAGACAAGCCATTATGTTCTTTTTTGCTCAGCAGTGGTTTCTTAAGGTGGAGTCATGAACACTCACCTTAGCTGAAGCAAGTGAGGCCTGCAGTTCTTTGGATGTTGTTGTGGCGTCTTTTGTGACCTCTTGGATGAGTTGTCGCTGCACTCCAGGAGTAATTTTGGTTGACTGGCCAGTACTGGTAAGGTTCTCCACGTTCCATGTTTTTGCCATTTGTAGATACTGTAATGGCTCTCACTGTGGTTTGCTGCTCCCAAAGCTTTAGAAATGGCTTTATAACCTTTTCCATACCGCTAGATCTCAATTGTTTTCTTTCTCATTTGTTTTTGAATTTCTTTGGATCTCGGTATGATGTCTAGCTTTTGAGGATATTTTGGTCTACTTCACTTCTTTGTCAAGCAGGTGCTATTTAAGTGATTTCTTGATTGCGAACAGGTGTGGCAGTAATCAGGCTTGTGTGTGGCTAGAGAAATTGAACTTTGTGATAAATCAGAGTTAAGTTATATGGGAGGGGGGATTTTGTTTTCCCTTAATAATAAAAACCTTCATTTAAAAACTGCATGATGTGTTTACTTGTGTTATCTTTGACTAATATTTTAATTTGTTTTGATGATCTGAAAGTGTGACAAACATGCAAAAAAAAAAAAGAAATCAGCAAGGTGGCAAACATTTTCACACCACTGTATACACTGACCTAAAGGATTATTAGGAACACCATACAGTACTAATACGGTGTTTGACCCCCTTTCGCCGTCAGAACTGCCTTAATTCTACGTGGATTTGATTGAACAAGGTGCTGAAAGCATTCTTTAGAAACGTTGGCCCATATTGATAGGATAGCATCTTGCAGTTGATGGAGATTTGTGGGATGCACATCCAGGGCACAAAGCTCCCGTTCCACCACATCCCAAAGATGCTCTATTGGGTTGAGATCTGGTGACTGTGGGGGCCATTTTAGTACAGTGAACTCATTGTCATGTTCAAGAAACCAATTTGAAATGATTCGAGCTTTGTGACATGGTGCATTATCCTGCTGGAAGTGGCCATCAGAGGATGTGTACATGGTGGTCATAAAGGGATGGACATGGTCAGAAACAATGCTCAGGTAGGCTGTGGCATTTAAACGATGCCCAATTGGCACTAAGGGGCCTAAAGTGTGCCATGAAAAGATCCCCCACACCATTACACCACCACCAGCAGCCTGCACAGTGGTAACAAGGCATGATGGATCCGTGTTCTCATTCTGTTTACGCCAAATTCTGACTCTACCATTTGAATGTCTCATCAGAAATCGAGACTCATCAGACCAGGCAACATTTTTCCAGTCTTCAACTGTCCGATTTTGGTGAGCTCGTGCAAATTGTAGCCTCTTTTTCCTATTTGTAGTGGAGATGAGTGGTACCCGGTGGGGTCTTCTGCTGTTGTAGCCCATCCGCCTCAAGGTTGTGTGTGTTGTGGCTTCACAAATGCAGTAACTGAGCAGATTGTGAAATACTCAGACCGGCCCATCTGGCACCAACAACCATGCCAAGCTCAAAATAGCTTAAATCACCTTTCTTTCCCATTCTGACACACAGTTTGGAGTTCAGGAGATTGTCTTGACCAGGACCACACTCCTAAATGCATTGAAGCAACTGCCATGTGATTGGTTGATTAGATAATTGCATTAATGAGACATTGAACAGGTGTTCCTAATAATCCTTTAGGTGAGTGTATATACACAGTATATATCATTATTTAATGTAGATAATCTTAATTTTCAAGCCTGAAGTAATTCACCTACCTAAAATAATTAACCCTTTTACAATGGCCAGGAATTCACTGCAAAAATCACTCCATGGACTATAATGGAGATTTTAGAGTTTCAATACAAAAAGATACCTTTCTCTCTCTCTCTCTCTCGCTCGGTCTCTGATGAATGCAATTTTGAACACACACACTGACAAATCATATATCAAAACGCAGGAAAGCTCGGTCTCCGGCCCTGTTTCAACTTTAAATTGAAAAGATTGTTCAAACCTTTTGGGAGCGATCATGGGTTGTTTTAGAACTGATAAAAAATGTATTTTTACATGAATTTTGCACTCTGGGGTCAGGTTACATTATCAGCTTGTAAATCAGACCCCCATCACTCACATGCACACACACACACGCCTCCCCCCCCAACACACACACACACGCATGCACGTACACACACACACACACACATATGGTACGAGTATGAATCCCCTACTTCACAATTGTACCAGGAATTATTTCTAATTTGTAATTTGATTAGGCCTCAATTTTTCTTTGTGTGATAAAAATAGTAATTTGAGTAAAAGCATACTGTATTTATGAGATGTACTATATTATCATAATGTAGGGAACAATGATTATTTACACTGCCTGGTCAAAAAAAAGTCACACACTCATTTCATTCAAACATCTTGGCTTTAATTGAACTGGACATCACACTGTGGCAGTTCATGTCTGAAAATGATTCATTCTCCCAGAACCACTCTTTCACAATTTGCGTCATGGAATATGCCTGTGCTATCAGAGAAGAAAAACTCCATAGATGATAACCTATTCATTCAATAAATTCAGGTCATCAGCTGACTTTTATTTTATGGCCACATAATTTTCCTGAGACTAGACCTGACCAACTGAAGCGACCTCAGGTCATAACACTGCTTCCAGAGGCTTCTACAGTGGCCACTATGCATGATAGCTGCTTCACTGAAATAGGGTCAATAAGAACTCATCAGACCACGTGAACATGCAAATTCTATCAAATTCAAGGTTTTTTTTTCCCCCTGCCTTTTTTTTTAGCCTTACAAACAACTGGATTTCCTATGGCCACAGCTGTTTAGTCAAATCCTGTTCTCATCACATTGTATGAAAAATTATCTTACTTTGCCTATTAAACAAACACTAGATGATAAATGTGATTTTACAGATGTACTGGAGTATGAGGTTATGGGATGAATTATGTGCATGCCAGGCTAAAGAGATATGTCTTTAGTCTACTTTTAAACTGGGAGACTGTGTCTGAGCTTTGAACACTGTCAGGAAAGTTATTCCAAAGCTTAGGAGCTAAATACGAAAATGCTCTACCCCCTTTTGTAGACTATAATATTCTGGGAAGTACCAGAAGTCCGAAATTTTGTGATTTTAAGGATTGTAACATGTCAGAAGACATCCAGAATTGATGATAATATTGTGGTTATTTGATCATATTTTATTGATCTGCTAAGAACTCTGACGGCAACATTTTGGATTACTGTAGCTTGTTTATTGAGGATGCAGGACAACCACCTAGTAGTACATTACAATAGTCCAGGCTGGAGGTCATGAATGCATGAACCAGCATCAGACGCAGATAAAATGTTCCGAAGCTTGGCAATATTTCTAAGGTGGAAAAAGGCTGTTTTTGTAATATTGGAAATATGATTTTCAGAGGATAGTTGTTATCTAATATTACACCCAGGTCTTTTACTGTAGAGCTAGTAGTAATAGTACATACTTCTAAAGGCAAGCTGAATTGGGAGAGTTTATGTGTACTGGATTTTGAACCAATAAGTAATATCTCTGTCTTATCTTATCTGGATTTAATAATAGAAAATTATTGATCATCCAATCTTTTATAACTGACACACTCGGTTAATCTTGACAATTTAGATATTTTATCTGGTTTTGATGAGATATATAACTGGGTATCGCCAGCATAACAATGTCTTCTGTATATATACAGTATACTGTATATATACAGTACACACACACATGTGTATGTGTATATATACTGTATATATACACATACATACACACACACACACACGTGTGTGTATATATATATATATATATATATATATACACATATACATATACATACACACACACACACACACACAGTACAGAGCATAAGTTTGGACACACCTTCTCATTCAAAGAGTTTTCTTTATTGGATAATGTTACCCAAGGGAAGCATGTATAGGGTTAGGGTTAGGGTTAGGGTTAGGACAGCAGAGGTCCTAAAATTTCACTGGCATTACACCGGACAGTTCTCCATTTAGATCTAAAAAATAGTTTTAATCTGGCAAGTAGGATCTAAACCAGTGTAATACCAGTCCCTGAATAGCTATGTGATTTTGTAAGCGATCTATGAAAATATGATCTATAGTTCTATAGTGTCAAATGCAGCACTAAAATCAGGTAAGATTAATATTGAGATGAAGAAACTTAAAACAAGTCCTTAGCTCAGTTTCTGGGGCCTGAGACCTAGTTGAAATTCTTTGATGACATTGTTTTCATGTAAGAAGTAAAATTGATCAATAGGTCTGACAGTACATGGGTAAACTCTTTAAGAAAATCGACGTAGGCCCTGGAGTCTATACATGATTGCCAGAGCAAGATACAGTATAGCAGGAATCTAGCCCTTCGAATGGGTTAAACCTGGGTCCTTTTTTTCTGAGTAACACTAAGAAAATTGATATAGATAGTTGCAACACCACCTCCACGACCAGTTTGACGGGGCTCATGCTTATAGAAATATCCTGACGGAGAAGGCTCATTCAGACCTATATATTCATTTGGTCTAAGACAGATTTCAGTAAGGCAGAGTGCATCAAGACTATAATAGAGATCATTTCATTAACAATAAGTACTTCAGGTGCAAGGGATCTAATGTTGAGAAGCCCAAACTTTAGAAAAACTGTTGTTTATTTGGTCTTTTTATGGTCTTATGGTGATTAGATTATTTCAAGAGCTGCTAACAAATTTATTCTTTCATCTCACTATTTGGGGAACAGACACAGTTTCTATAAGATGAGCTATGTATGTACTTGTATCAGTATTGTGAGTTGAATCGTAGCTTTTAAAAAAGAATGGAGATGATTTTCGTGTTGTTTTTTTGAAGGAGTGGGCAATGTTACGTATGTATAATGGATTTTAGAGATCCTCTAGAAAAAAAAAAAGATTATTTTGGAAAAGAGGGCAGAGATATAACCAAACAGTTTTTTTTGGCAGAAATGTATCTTGAGAGTGGTCAAGAAATTATAAATCTGAAGAGATTATGGACTTTTCAAGTGAGCAACAGGCAGACTAAATGATCCATGATCTTTTCGTATTATTTGTGAATCTGTAATTAGATTTTTTTTACACTCACAGTAATGGTTACTTAACAAACAAATTATTCTTATTCTTATTATTATGGTTAAAGCTAAATTCTTTAGCCCAGAGGCCCTGTTTATACTGTGCATATCGACACACTGTTGTAATTCTCAGTGATGAAACTGTAATTTATCAATGAATCTAAACATTTACCCTACCTAGAAAAAACTCTTCTAGGCTAACTTGCAAAAAATCAGTAACAGATTCAATGACCATTTCTTTCTTTCTGCTATAGTCAACACCACTCTTAATTCACTAAAATTATACTCTCTGTTGGGTCACCAGTGAAGTGGAATAAATATCTAATCATCGGTCACCTGGATGACAGTTACCATAGAAGCTTTTCCCCTTGACAGGTCTGTCATTAACATCACACACCTTAGAATTAAAATTAGTTCATCATTTGCTGAGAAGACGGAAGATGACACTAATGCTGTTATTTAATTGGAAAGAGATGAAGGGCTTAAAATATGGGTATAATACGTACGAAAATAATTTTGTACTGTATGTACAGTATACTGTATATATACAGTACACACACACACAGTACAGAGCATAAGTTTGGACACACCTTCTCAAGTTTTCTTTATTGTGTTCTTTCTTGTGTTCTTTAGCCCAAACGCGTCTCTTCTACTTGTTGTCTGTCCTTAGCAGTGGTTTCCTAGCAGATCTTCTACATGAAGGTCTGATTCACACAGTCTCCTCTTAACAGTTGTTCTAGAGATGTGTCTGCTGCTAGAACTCTGTGTGGCATTGACCTGCTCTCTGATCTGAGCTGCTGTTAACCGCCGATTTCTGAGGCTGGTGACTCGGATGAACTTCTCCTCCGCAGCAGAGGTGACTCTTGGTCTTCCTTTCCTGGGGCGGTCCGCATGTGAGTCAGTTTCTTTGTAGCGCTTGATGGTTTTTGTGACTGCACTCGGGGACACTTTCAAAGTTTTCCCAATTTTTCGGACTGACTGACTTTCATTTCTTAAAGTAATGACGCGCGCTCGTTTTTCTTCACTTAGCTGCTTTTTTCTTGCCATAATACAAATTCAACCTCTTTGAATGAGAAGGTGTGTCCAAACTTTTGGTCTGTCCTGTGTGTATAAAAATGTGCTTTTGTGTAAAAGAAAAACACAACAATAAAAATCAGATTATAATGTTAGGTACAGTAAATACAACCTCCAAACAAATACCAACAAACAAATACCAACATGTAACTTTTTAACCAAAAAAAAAAAAGAAAAAGACAGAGAGAGAAAGAAAGCAGTTAGGTATGGTCACAGTCAACCACAAGAAGCTATAAGTTCTCATATACAAGGTAATTGTATATTTTGTAGAGTGCAAGCAGGGACAAACTATGACAGTATAACTAAAAGGGAGAGCAAGAGGGAGACACAGACATGAGGGCTTCCCAGGATGTAAAAGCAACCACTCACTCCACCGTCAACAAACCTGAGTGATCAAACGAGAGTGGGGAAGATTATGTCAGATGAATCTGGAGGATTCAAAAATCTATTTACAAAAAGCTTGGTTAAATAAATAGATTTTTAGTCTAGACTTAAACACTTAAACAACAGAAGGAAGTTAATAACATCCAATTTCTGATGTCCTTCACACATTCCTCAACTTTATTAAGCCTGTGTTTTTCTTCTGGCTTTTTTGAGACACAAAAGTGTATGTCATCAACATACAGTAACAGTGGAAACTAATATTATGTTGCACAGAACGCATGTAGAGAGAAAATAGCAGTGGGCCCAAAACTGAACCCTGTGGAGCACCAAGCTTCACTTTAGTACACATAGAATAGTCATAATTTATATCTACAAACTGATAACAGTCAGTCAAATATTACTGGAGCCAGGAGACGGCCCTTGCCTTAACTCCTAGAGTTTCTAACATTTTCTCATTTATTGAGGAGAATAGTATGATCAATGGTATAAAATAATTTACCCTTTTTCAAAACCTGCACCAAGGTCATGTAACACAACCCTGATCAGAGGCCAGTACGACGTCATTTACCACTCCAACCAGTCTCTGTGCTATGATAGGAACTAAATCCTAACTAATAGATTTCATAAATCATATACAAATATGAGCAAAGCTGCTTTGCTACAACCTCTTCTAGCATCTTGGAGATAAAGAGAAGGTTTGGTATTGGCCTATAGTTGGACAGCTTACTGGACAGATTGTCACCTGCATCAAAATTTATGAAATAAACTGATTTTAAAGGCAGATTTGTTTTGCCTCATAAAAAAAAAAAAACTATTACACTACATTACTACATTAAATAATTAAAATACATTAAATTGGTGTGCATGTGGTGGCTTTAAACATAGTTAATGGTGTTACATGGATTGATCGTTCTTGGATTATTTTCACTCTATAAAAGTAAAGAGATACTTTGATCTTCTGTAGCAACACTTTCTTGTGGTTCAAAATAATGTCCTTTAATGCTGTTTGAAATAATACTAATTTAGAGTTTGTGTATGTTCTAGAAAATGGAGGCGCACACAGTTGGCGCATGCAGTTCAGTGCTTTCTGAGTCCGTGCTTTGTTTGGCTTTGTGTGTGGGTGTTTAATCACAACTTACTCTGTTCGGCGAATAATATCTTCAGCCAAAGTGACCTGCTGAAGATTGGAGTTTGCTCCGAGAGCAGTGTTGTATCTGAGATTATCCGCTCGAATAAGATCCTGGTGGACATGGAGAGAACCGCCGGCTCAGGGTGACTTACAGTACCATACCAGCTGCAGGGCACGCTTGCAAGGCTAAGGAGGCAGCCGTAAAAAAAAACATCGCTCCCCAGTCTCTTTCTTAAGTCGAATTGAGGCTACTGATTGTTGCCAACAACATGGTAAGGAACAGTTGTGTACTGATAATCACAGAGTCCTGGCGTCATTCATCCATTCTGGACTTGGCTATCAAGTTAACAGGCTACACGGCACAGGACAGAACTATGAACTTCAGTAAGAGCAGCGACGGGGGGCTCTGTGTGCATATAATTAACAGCTATTGTATTTGACTTGGAGTATATGACTGTTTAATGCAGGCCCATTTATCTTCTAATTTTTTATTTAGATTACCGTAGTTTATAACTGCTGTTTACATTCCACCAGATGTGAATTCCAGCATGACTATCCTTGTTTTACACTGTGGTATTAGCAAACAGCAGACCATGCCCTGATTCTGGACAAAGTATATACTAACGTCAATTAGGGCTACAGGGCAAGACCACAACCACACTTGGCCCAATCTGACCATGTGTCTCTGCTGTTGATCCCTGCATATGTCCTCTTCTGTAAAACTGCTCTCACTCGCATAAAAACAGTAAAAACTTGGCCGGATATTGCCTCTCACCAGCTACAAGACTGCTTCAACAGGACCAGCTGGGATGTGTTTGAACATCAGCTTGGGTGTGTTCACAGACAGTGTGCTGTGCTACATAAAGAACTGTATAGACACTATAACAGTGGACAAATGCATCCGGGTCTGTCCCAACCAGATGCCCTGGATGACTCGGGAGGTCCAGCGGTTACTTAGGGAGAGAAACACAGCTTTCAGATCTGAAAATCTGGTTCACTACAAATGTGACCCAATCTAACCTGAAGAGAAGCATCAAGAAGACCAAACAAGACTAAAGGAGGAGGATCGAGGACTACTAGGACAGCAACAACAATAGGCAGGTGTGGCAAGGAGTCCAGGATCTCATAAATTTGAGGACCATCCCCAGAGCTGCTGAAAGCGACGCCAAACTGGCAGATCAAATCAACCTTTTCTTTGTCCATTTTGTGGTGGAGTCACCTGGGACATTTACGCCACACCACATGGTCCACAGCATCTGAACCCTCACAGTCGTGGAGATTGCCAAAAAAATCCCACATGTCCAGCCTGAATGTCAACCGGACAGTTTACATCAGGAGTGTTGAAGTGTTTTGAAAAACTAGTCTGGAGCCCCAAGTTTTGACTCTCCCTAGTTTGCCTACAGGGGAAATAGATCCACAGAGGACACTGTGCCCACAGCCGTCCATGACGCGCTGTCCCACCTGGAGTAACAGGGGAGCTATATCCGGTTGCTTCTTGTGGACTACAGCTCACATTCAACACCATTCTTCCCTGAAAATTGATGGAAAAACTTGAGGACTCAGGGTTTCCACACTCCACTTGTATGTGGATTAACAGCTTCCTCTCAAGACGCAATTAGCAGGTTAGAGTGGGCAGATATACATCTATAGCTCTCAGTCTCACCGCCGGCTTCCCACAGGGCTGTGTTCTAAGCCCCCTGCTCTATTCTTTTTACAACCACGAATGCACCCCCGCATATCAGAGTAACACCATTGATGAGTCGGCTATAAGGATGAGGTGGTGCGACTGTTGGATTGGTGAAAGGAGAACAACTTGCTCAAGTTGCTCAACAACACCTCAAAGACCAAGGAGCTAATCCTCAACTATGGGAGGAAAAAAATTAACCTTTCTCCACTTTTCATTAATGGGGATTGTGTTGAAAGACGTCTGGTTCCTGGGAGTTCAGATAGAGGAGGGCCTGACTTGGAGTGTGAATACCTCTGAGCTGCTGAAAAAGGCCCTGTAGAGACTCTACTTCCTCAGGGTGCTGAGGAAGAACAATATCCCTAAGAGACTGCTGGTGACCTTCTACCAGTGGTCGATAGAGAGCATTCTATTCAACAGCATATGGTTCACCGGCTGTACTGTGGCTCAGAGAAAAGTTCTCCAGAGGGTGATAAACACGGCCCAGAAGATCATCAACTCCATCAAAAAAGCTCAAAACATCTTTAAGGACATGTACAGTACCCCAGACCTTATCTGTTTGAACTGTTCCTGTCAGGCATATCAGATCACGGACAAAACAAAAGACTGTTTTTTTGGAATATGGGAAGATGTGATTGAATTAATTTGTTTAGAAATGGGTTGTTTTAATGTATCTAAGGTAGTGTTGTTTTTATTGATGAATGTTGAATGCAAGGATGATTGCTGCACCTTGACTATTGACATTTTAATGATTCCATTGTGGTTACTATGACAATAAACGCTTCACCTTATCTTATCTATCATAGTTTTTTCAAGTGGCCTTTTTTACGGTTGCACAAGGACACGAGTTTTTCTCTCTTATTATTTTTTCTTGTAACTGTAGCTTTACATAATCTAAAGTATAATGGAGTATTCTCTATTGCCTGATTGAACTCTGCGATTGAGTGTGCCAAGCTGTCATCAAAGCTAAAAGTATTTTTGGACAGTCTAAAATATAAAACATATTTTTTGTTGTTTAACATTTTTTTTTTTACTAAATGATTCCATAGGTCTTTCATAATTATGAAAACTATTAAAATAAAGAAAAAACACTGAAGGAGAAGATTTAAAAATGTTTCCAAACTTTTGATTGGCAGTGTGTATAGGTGTGTGTGCGCATGTGTGTACATATACCATATATACTGTATTGTAATGAGTCTGGCACATGGACAGTATGAACATAGTGTAACTTTTTGAAAGATACAATCCTAATTACCTTTAACATAATTTCAATCACAGTCTGTCAATTTTATACAGTTGATAATTATTAATTACACTATTGGGGTCAATGTGTGAGATGATGAGAGCAGGTGGCTGTGACCTCTGACAGCATATTATTAGTCAGAAACTGTCTAACCGTGCAGCTTCAATTAGGTTCAGGACAGTAAAGATGTCAGTGCCAGAGTGGATACAAGAGAGATATCTCTCTGGACAGGGCTGAAGGATCATTATTACCACATATCCTTTATCATCATTATTTCTCTCTCTCTTTCTCTGGCATCCCCCCACTTATGCATTGGTATAGCCCTATTTCTGTGTCACACAGAGGGAAAGTTTTTCTGCAAGGCCATAGTGCTATACTAGAGATGTTAGGTTTTTAAAAAATGTAATTTTAGCAACAATGTTGATAAATACATGATGCCGAAGTTACATTATTGGTAGTGATTATTTTAACATAGATCCAAAACAAAACATTCATAAAGTTGCAGTATGAATAATGGTCTGAACCAGAATTTTCCCCACCTTGTTTTTAATACTTACATTTTGCTCTGCACTACCAGAAAAAAGGGTAAAATGGGTCACCTTGAACATTTAACTGAACTGTGTGTGTGTGTGTGTGTGTGTGTGTGTATCCTTCATGTTCCTGGTGGAGCATGATGGAACAAGTTGATAAGATAGCAGTGTGGCAGTTTAAATAATAAATGCACTAAATGATGGTAGGAGCCTGTCTAGTAAAGTGCTGCTTTTTATTTGTACGTTTGTGATGTATTTTAAGAGTTTACTTTTTCATCATAATATTTTTCATAATAAATGTTCACTCTGAGTACTATGAGATGAAAGAGGGAAAACTAGCAGCGGACAAGTAGCATTATTCACTCATAATTCTCCTTAAATGAGAGCTTTTCATGGATAATTTAATGTGAATGCAAGAGGAATAAGTAGTGAACATAGGACCCTTTTTCTTTGTAAGGAAAAATATTGTATATGTAAGAGATAAAGTTTAAATTAAGGCCCAAACAATATCAAACATCTCAAAAGAGCAGTTAGATGTTATGTTGATATATGTAGTACTATGCTTAAGAAGATTCATTTGAAGACATTTTATTTTCATCTCACAGAACGCCCATGTTTTTTTTTTTATAACCAAAATATCCAATTTTGCATTTTGTACCCTTGTACAGGAGGCAATATTCTAAAAGTAAAATATTCTATTTGCATTGTTCAGAGTAGTTCTGTCTGTATTTAGCTCTTCTTGTATGGTCAAAATTGATTAAAACCCTTATATACAACTCCCCCCAAAAACACAATTAGCAAGCTGTTACCACCCTATGGGTATGCTTCTTTACTTAACTTTGTCAATTTAGAAATAATGAGCTAGCCTCTAGGCTACTTCATAATGGAAATCATAAAACTCCCATTAGATTTTTACTTAACTTGCCAAAGAAGACAATATCCACTTTAGGCAAGGTGTTCAGGAACAGGCCAAAACTGACAGCTGGAGATTTACGTAACTAGGGCTTTATCTGGTCTGGTAAATGCCTGTCACCCAGCCTCCTATCATTCTGTGTACAAGTCAAGTGCAAATGACATAGCTTTCACTGCAGCACAAACAGCACATTGCAGCACTGTCAGAAGTCAGTGCAACTTGATTCCAATTCGTAGCATCTCAGAACACTCTGTTTATGCCTCGGGGAAATGACATTGCAGAAAGCACAGTTACAATTTGGTAAATGCATCATTTTCCTCTATTATGTGAATTTTTGGCTTAATTACTCATGATTGTATGTGCTACAGTATATAGACCACAAACAACATAAGATTCCTTAAACATCCTCCTATTTCACAGTAAAGAAGCCCCTTCACAGTGACAAAGCTGCCTTATTTGTTAGTATAATGCAGATGAATTAATTAAACCTCAAATCCAGTTCACTAAAACTCTTCAATGTATAACTGCACAATAAATCCTCTGTGTAGTGGGAGTGTGTTTCTGGTAAAAGAAACCTTTGTGAACGTGTGAATGTTGGTAGTGTTGTTTGTGTGTGTGTTTACCCAGCTGCTCTTTAGTATTACTTTAATCGCCTGTGAAGGGAAACCTTCCTGGGCAACACAGGAATGTATAATTATTTTCTTCTTTATATGTGATACAAAATAAAAGATTGCATGATATATCCATTGTCTGACTGAAGCGCCTAGTTAATAACTTCAGGACTAGTGGTGTTTACTCATTGGTTTCCATCCCTGCAAACATAAGTTAGACAGGTGGCCTGGCAGTCCATCACAGAACCACGGTAAAAGATGTTTTGTACTTCCTTTCATTTTGGACTAGAGAGCAATTAATTTACAGCTACTATATACAATGTGCTCAGATCACTCGTTATATTAGCACCACACAACACTTTCACATTAACTATCAATTATATATCTGTAAACTGCAGACAGGATTATGGGAACCCACCCAGGCAGCATGCCAAGTCTGCTGCCTAGAAGGGAAAGAGCCCAAGGCCACCGACCCAGCCTCCAAACTCTTCAGATCCCAATCCAATCGAGTACCCATGGAATGTGCCGGGCAAACAACTCAGAGCCACGGCGGCACATTCAAAGCACAACATCCAAAGCACACATCCAGTGGTCTTGTGGATTCATACCCTGAGGGCCCAGAGCTAATAGTATGGCTGGAACAGTATACGTTGACACAAGGGGTTATAATGTCCTGAAGACACACCTCACCAGACAATAAAAGACAGCACTCAAATAGTGTTGACACCATACAATTACTCACTGCTAACTGTATTTTGGATGGTGAGAATCACCCTGAATCATTACAGAGCACCTGGGTTGTGACAAAGAAAATGTATTTTTCTAAAAGGTAGACACAGGTGAACGTCTATGGTATTGCTTCACAAACGTCTGCAAATTATACTCTTCTTAGAGGGCCCCAGGAGGTAAACATAATGCATGTCAAATTGCTTTTGACCTGCGGTCAAGTATGCTTACTCAGTCAGTTCCTCTATGCAATGGGCTACCCTGCCCTGTTATGGTGCTCTAATGGAAAGTATACAAACAATTAGTCAGTGACCCACCAGTTGGCAGTCACCTCCACATAGCATTTGAGAGACTTTTCTGGACTAAGGGCTGGACGATTTCTTATCACAAAAGGGAAATACATTCATGGTTGGTTTATAGCAAAGGTTCATGGCCAGTGTTTTGTTAAATGGTATAAAAACAAAAATAACCCTTTCTTCTTGCATGCCACAACCAGCATTTACTGTAGCTGCATCCTTCACAAAAGTAAACCTGACATGCCACTATGCTATCTCAGCTCTCAAGGTCTATATACATAACCTAGCTTGGGTGTTGTTGGTCCACACTACAAGACAATAATATTAATATTCCTGTGTGTGTTTCTAAATATGTTGCCAACTACCCATACTGTTCATTTCGAGATGTTATGTTGATATCAAGATTCATTTTCTACCTTTCTTTTACTCTTAGCCTTGCTGGAAGGCATCTATCTTTACAATCCATTATTCTGCAGCATTGTGAAAATGCATCTTTCAAGACTATGGTTGCAAACAATCCTTTTAATATAATCCAACCATTTGCATTATACCTGAAATGAATCATGGACAGAATGGAAGACATTTATGCTTTTTAGACAAAGAATGCAGAGAATTCCCCTCTTATTTTCTTTCTTTTTAAAATTGGAAAGTATTCTGAAAGGAATTTGTTTCTGTAGTAGGGACATCTCATCAGTCATTATGGCCATTTGGCCTGAGTTTTACCTTCCTGTCTTTGCTTGTGGTTGACAATGACATGTAAGTAAATATTTTAAATACAATACGGAGATGCCTGTAAACAAGTACAAATATGATGCATCACTGGATTTAAAAAGAAAAGGTCCTGTCAAAACAGTTATCTTGTAAGTTTAATGCAAGATTTTTTTTTCAATTAAAACATGTGACTATTTAACCAACCCTAACAACTATATAT
>QMIH01001368.1:7835-101815 GCA_003987875.1 Clarias batrachus | reverse complement strand
TATTATTATTATTATTTTAAATCTGTTCTATAGTACAATGCAAAATGGCAGGAGGGAACTACAAACTTTTTAGATATTTTTATAATCCTTCCTTGCATATCTAACAGAATACCTGACCCATACATGGATTCAGCAATTAAACTGGGGTGTCAGAACACCAGGACCACATGGCAGCTAGCTGGCAAGCTGAAACGTCCTTCAGCTTAAACAAATTTCACTAAGCTCTTCTTTTTGACACCCCAGCTACCCATGATTTTTTAAGTTCCCTTTCTGATAGAAACCTAGCACAGTGCCAATATTATTTAGAAAGCTTGGGTGGGTGGGTAAGGGAAATAATCTGCATGCCAAGCTTAGGCCAGTGGTCGACAGGCCAGCATCCATTGCCTTGCTTATGCCAGAAGCCCAGACTGTCCTCCTATGCTTTGCTCAGGCCTGTGGCCTTCAGTGTGAGCTTCCATTATATGCTCATAAGGAAGACAGATGATAAGGTATTCAACTCAAACTCATAATGGATGCCAACAAAGTGGCCTTGTAATCCATGCTCTTGCCGGAGGCCAAAGGGATGGTCTTCTAATTCATGCTCACACTGGAGCCTGCTGAGCTGGTTTTCCAATCCAGGCTCAGTCCTGAGGCTGATGGGCTGACCTTTCAATAGGAGCTGAAAAGTCAAACTAAACTCCAACATACTGGAGGCAAGCAAGCTGGCCTCCCAAACCAAGCTTAAGCATGAGGCTGACAGGAAGCTTTCTAAACTATAAGGCCTAAGCTTACTGTAATACATTTTCTTATGTTTTACACCTGTACTTTGGGAAAAAAATTATCTGAACGTAAATCTGAAGAGCATGTCCTGGACACAGTAAGTGAAGTCTTTCCTGCTCTGGAGCTATAAAAGGCAGAGGACAGAAGGCTTCAAGAACAACTGGTTGCATGGTCGAGAATGGAACTTTCGGAAGATAGTTCGGTTGAGGATGCAGAATAGCTTTGACTAGCCCAGTCGCTCTAGTGGGCGGGCTCAACTGTTTAGCTCCATGAATAAAACAGGCAACTAAAGGGTGCTTTCCCACAGAAACCCCCTCGGTCAGAACATGACAAGCCGAAATAGCGGCTACGTACGTTCTGAGAGTACTATGTTTTCTTGCAGAAACTCCAGCACTGAAACAATTCGGCAGTGGACTGTGTCTACATGTTTTGCCATGCACCAACTTTTAAATACACTCCATTTCAGTCATTCTTCTAGTGGAGGGAGCCCTAGCACTTAGAATAGTTTCAATTACGCTGACTGGAAGACCAGCATCTCTTACTTGGTCCCCCTCAGGGGCCAGATGAGAAGGTTCCAGAGCTTGGGCCGGGGATGAAATATTGGCCCCTGTGCCTGAGACAGAAGCTCCCTCCTAACTGCAATCACCCATGGTGAGATATTAGATCCGAGAACCACACTCTGATTGGCCAACGGGGCGCTATCAATAAGAGGCGCAAACCCTGTTGACAGACCCTTGCCAGGACACCCAGGAGCAGAGCTATTGGAGGAAATGCATAAAGGCGTAATCTGGGCCACATAAGGCCATCGCGTCCAGACCCAGGGGAGCTGGAGGAGTCAGAGAGTAGCAAAGGGGACATTGTGCTGTTTCTTATGAGGCAGAGAGGTCCTCTGCTACATAAAATCTCTCCCAGATTTGACTGACTACTTCGGGGTGGGTATTCCAATCCCCACGTGTCATAGCTTGTCTGGACAGCAAGTCTGCTCTCATATCCATTTGCCCTGGAACGCAAATCGCCCTGAGGGACAGGAACTTGTCTTGTACCCAAGGCAGAACCTGGTGCGCTAACTTTTTCCAGCGGCGAGAGTACAGTGCGCCCAGGTGATTTATTTACGAGACTACCGTAGTGTTGTTCACCTGCACTAGGACATGGTAGCCTCTCAACTGCTGGAGGGAGTATTTCAGGGCCAGAAATAGAGAGATGCTTTCGAGGCAATTGATGTGCCACACGAGAAGAGGACCTCTCCAGATCCCTTGGGCTGGACGGCCATCCAAGACCGCACCCCAGCCCATAAGGGAAGATTCTGTCGTTAGCAACTTGCGATGACAACACGGACCTAGAGTTGGATCCAGAGTCAAAAACCGGGGTCTGAAGATCCCCTGGTGCTTAGCCACAACTGAAACAATCTCATGTACAGAAGGCCCAAAGGGTATCACCACGGACGCAGCTGCCATGAGAGCGAAAACAATTACTTTTTGGCATAGCCTGATTTCCTTTAGGGTATTGAGAATGGATTCGACACGCACAGGAGACAACAGTGCCTGCATTGCGATCGAATTCCATATGACGCCCAAATACATTGTCCTCTGAGCAGGAAAGAGAATCCCTCTCCCGATGTTGAGTCTCAATCCTAAATAATGGAAGTGAGCTAGGACAACATCTCGATGTTGAAACGCTAACTGCTAAGACTGAGCTCGTCTATACAATTCAGAATACGGATGCCCTGGAATCATAGAGCCAGAGCTGCATCCGTGCATTTTATATATGTGCGGTGTGACAGTGCTAGGCCAAATGAGCCAATACTGGTAAGCTTCGCCCCCGAAAGCAAACCTCAGGAACTTCCTGTGTTGTGGCAATATTTCTTTATGAAAATATATGTGTCCTTCAGCTCGATTGTCACAAACCAACTCTCCCCCCACCCGGCTTGCCACACTCTCCTTCTGCACCTTATGCCTCATGGGGACCAGACCTGGCCCGACTGCTGAGCACGGCAGGGGAGAAACCTCACAAGGCCTGCTCGTAGAGCTTCGCCTCTCAAAAGAGTCGCCAAAGAGGCCGGAAGGCAAGATGGGGGCATCAAGGAGAAAAACGCCTGTCCATGATACCTGCAATCGTCTCTTCAATCTGGGGCCTCATCAATAACCCCGTGCTTTCGCATCAACAACATTCGAATGAATCGATGTTAATAGGAAAAACAGAGGATGAATAGGGCGTTAACTCGTCATGGAGGTCGCCAAAGAAGGGGAGGGACCATCGTTGAGGGGCCACCCAACAGAAACCTGTCGTCTAACTTTGAGCTCTTGGGGGATTGTATTTTTTTGATTCTGCGGCAAGAGATTCTTCTGCCCATTCACAAGAAGCGTCGGGGCGCGCATGAGAAGTGGACGCTAAAGCTTCCTGATCCGGCGAGAGTGCGAGAGAAAAAGATTTCCGTCTTATGCGCGTCTGCCAGAAGGCACGTGAACCCCACAAATGAGCCGCAGCTCGCGATTTCACTTTAAAGAAGCACCTTAGTAGGGAGGAGATCACCGTGCTAACACTCTCCCTCAAGCCCGAGGAAAGCGTGCTCTTCCCCAAACACTCAAAACAGAAAGTGTGGAGATCGTCATCCGAGAAATCTCTAACAAGGAAGCACGCATCTCCTCTCAAACTCTACCATATTGGTGAGTAATCTAGCACTTTCTTTCTTTCTTGTTTATCTGTTTTGCACACACGCAAACACAATGCGGTCCTGAGGATGTTTCCGCTTCACTCCTATTTATAACCCGCAGGTGCACCTCATTAGAATGACATCACCTGGTCGAGGTTATAAGCCACATGCTTCACAACCTGTTGAACAAAGATATTCCCATAGAGTTTACACGCAGCATTGAGTGTAGCTTTTGAAAAGGAACCGATTAATATCCATACAAACCACAGAACCATACAAACCATACTGCATTTTTAGGGCATTAGGTTGTTTAGCTGATAACTATGCTATGCATTTGGTTAAGGATATGGAATGGAAATGTAGAGCATTGACCTCTTTGTCTCGAGATTGTGGTTTGCAATTGCAAAGCCTTTCAGCTGCTGAATAAAAGGAATGACTCAGTGCATAGCAGTGACAGATACTGATTCATTCACCTTAGTGACTAAGTCAAAAAATATCTCCAGATATCTGCTCATAATAATATATATTTTTATTTTAATATACCCACTGCTACTTTCTGGGTCTTTTTTAATTTCTAAAGTTTGCATGGCAAATCAGTGGACAGTGCAGTACAAAGCAACACATTCATTAACAATATTTGAATGTGACATTAGATTAAATAACATGATTAATGACATAGAAAATGTGACCAGTGTTCTCTGTGGATGATTTTGAACTGATTTTGAACTCTCTCTCTTTCTCCCTCTCTCTATTTTATATATACAAGAACTCAGGGGTTGATAATTGGAATGATAATGAAATAAATTCTGAACAATGTAACTTTGAAGTAAGATTCCACTTTTTAGTTAGATTTTTAGTTAGGTGGAGAACCCCAGGAAAGCTTACTTTATTCAAATGCTTCAACTTCATCACCACTTACAGCCCTGCATTAGCTCTATCCCCCAAAACATTTAATGTAATTAAGCAGGTGTGGTAATTAGGGTGTAACATTTGCCTATATGCAACATTTGCCATGATGCACTATATTTTATCTAAATTTACAATTTTAAATAGAACATAATTAATCTCCATGATCAGTAAACTGTAGAATATTGTTTTTTTAGTTTTTGATGCAGGACCAATCTGCCATTTTTGGCCTAATCCCATAAAATAGAGACAAACAGGTCATCAGTCTAATTATAGGGTATTGTTTTGTTTAACGAATGCATGAAGGAATCAATACTCTACAAAGCTGAGGGATCTGATTTGTTAACCAAACAAGTTAACCAGTAACTTAGCCCAAGTTATCAATTTTCTTGTGCTTTTTACTGCAAAATAACGACGAGTATGAAAGCTTTTGGCAGATCTGCCAGGTTCATGTGTTCCTGTTACTCGAAACTCATCATCACAATTACAAACAGTTTGCATAAAGAAAAACATCTTTAACATATCTTTGTCTCATAAGCATCATACCTCACTACACACTTTTTAATCACATGAATGAACTGTAAGTATTTTTCTTTGCCTAATCTGGGTTACAGCTTGATATTTCAAAAGTCTCCAATAAGAAATGCAACGTGCAAATCAATTTAAACTCACCAACTCCCACAAGTATTGAGGGAGGGATTGAGGGTACAGGAGTAGCTCAATCAGTCATGCTCACTCATCAGAAGATGACATTTGAAAGGGTCAGCACACACGAGTAAACACCACTCAATACATGGAAACACACACGCGCACACACAAAAGCCCACCTATGCACTTTTACAATATATTAATGCTATAGTAGCCACAGACAGTGAAAGAAGATTTTACCATAAAAGAAGAGGCATAAACCTCACTCTGAAAATGAGTATAGATTAAGATAAAGATAAAGTGGTTTGGTTATACTTGGTTTCTTTAATGATGTGGACCTTCAGCAGTAGTCAAGGTTTCAAAGGGACATATTCATCCCAATGAAACATTTGTCTGCACAAATGTTGCAATATTCCCTGTATGCTTATCATTACATTTATTTGAGTACACTGTATAAACCATAGAGACAAAATTTATATATAGACAAAAATAAACAAAATTTATACGATATAACACTAATTTTACAAAATGCTAGAAATATCATTCTTCTAATATTGAATTAGATATTGAATTAAGGCACATGCATGATATGCACATATGCAAAAGCACAGTAGAATCATCAAATGAAAAGGTGCTGATTAATTTTCTAAACTGCACAGCTTTGACAGTACAGTATGTGCTAGTTGAGTCTGGCAAATGGACTTATTTTATGTTAGTTAAGACTAAAGAAATGACTTGGATGAGTAGTTAAACATACTGTAGTGAGTTGAAAAATGTGTTGACCTTCAAAGTCCTGAGCAACTTTCACACAGGAGTGGCCGTGGGTGGCTGAGGAACAATGTAAACATTTTTAATAGTAAAAGTTTTATATTGATGCTTAATGGTTGAAATCCATTATTGTTTCTATACGTAGTAATGGATCCGTCTCAGAGATTTTTACCATTTGATGGCCACACAAGAGACAGCAGCTAAAGGACTGCATAAGCTGCTATGGCAGTGTCAATGTTAAGGCCCCATATTCTAGCCAGGATTGCCCCTGCGGTTACCAGAGGAGGGAGAGCCAACGTTAGAAGTATCACGTTCGATTCCAGTCTGCAGCCGCACCCAACCGGGGACATTTGGCCGTTACTGCGAGAGCTACGTTGTTGAGCCGGCAGGGGCCACTGCCCACGCAGGTATACTCTGCCACTCTGCCACTGCCATCACTCACTGGCTGAGAGCCAAAATATATCCTATGTCTGTGGTGCATCTTGAGTCAAAGATCTTACAGAGAAGTATACTGTAACGAGCGATGTAAAACAATATTACTTTATATTCCCCTGTAGAATAATGACGGAAAACGTGACTATTATGCTAAAAATGAGAGATGCTACAGTATATATATTGGCATTATACGCTGCATTGCTGCAGATGAGAATATGAAAAGTGTGTGGAAAAACCTGAGAGAGGAAGAAGATGGATAAAGGTGAGGTCAGGAGTGGCTAGGCAGGGGGAAACTGTTGACATTTTCTTTTGTAGCATGACTTTTTAGAACTTGTCCTTGCATATCCACATTGTATTTAATGTGAATATCTGTGGTGTGTTTAACTCGCCTCTTCGCATTTCATTCTTCATACTGGTTGTTTGTGTTGTTCCTGATGTGTAAAAAAAAAAAATTACAAAAAAAAAAAAAAAAGCATATACTTGGTTATGTACTAGTTTTTAGGAGGCGTTTATAATTTATAGAAGGAGACTTGATTATTAAAATCTAGTAACAGTCAGTGGAAAATAACTTTTATAGATTGAGATCTGAGAAATATGGAGGACAACGCAACACCCTGACCTCTTTCGCACATTCCTCAAACCTGCTCAACAATTTGTGCATGTAGAGAATACCAATCCATACCTGGTCTGCAACAATGTTTAGCTAACAGTTATGTGTAAAAGTAACATCCATATTAATGCAAGAACCCAAGGTCTCCCAGCAGAACATTGCCCAGAGCTTTTTTCTTCCCACAGTACATCCTGGTGCCATCTCTTCCCCAGGTATGAAGTGTACACAAAGAGATTAGCATCGGCGGTTTTTTGGGGTCTGCAACTAGACCTTTGCTCTCCTGGAATGTCACTGTGAATTGGACGCACATGACCCTTATGTTGAACAGGTTGTCTTTCCTCCAACCACTTTTAATGCTGTAGGTAGTAACTTGTGCGCACTGGGAACACCCCACAAAATCTAGTGTTTTGGAGTTAACCTGACTCAGTCATTTAGTCAGTCATCGCAATTTAACCCTTTTCAAAGTATCGGATACTTTTCAAAAGTCAGATACTGTACTTACACTTTGCCATTTTTCCTGCCTTCAACAAATCAAGTCTGGCTCAGTCCGCCTAATAAATCCCACCCTTTTACAGTTGACACTGTCGCAACATAGTAAATTATATTAACTTTAATTGTCAGTTGTTTACATTTTATGGTCAGTATATATGAAAACATTTTTTCTATCCAGCATATTATATTGAGTAATTTTAAAAGAAATACAGCATACATTCCGTTGCAAAATATTACTTGTTCCATTTGACAGCTGAAATTCTTTAAGACTAGTTCCTGTTAATATAATTATCCTATTTAATCTAAATGTTATCCTAACATTTCTTTTTATCAAAATGGCATCTAATGACATTTAACATTACATCATAGAACTGCAGCATCTTCTCATAAAAGCAGGTCAATGGCCTGTGGATTTGACTGTTCGAGATATATTGATGACCAGTTCACGAAAAGGATGTTTTGCTTCTTTTTGCAGTATGAAGATGTGTGTTAAAATGTTATAAGAAATATTACTAGATAACAAAAACAAAATAATTGAAGATGCATCCTGATTAACCACCTGCATCAGACAGTAACACAAAATCATTTTGTTTATAGTGTGCACTCATTAGTTGTACCGTGCTTACAGATCTAGGTGAAAATTGGCACCAATTCCCAGTAGTTCCACCACCCTTTATTTTCAGGCCCACTGCATTATTTTCCAATTATCTCAGTTTGTGCTTAGAAGAGTACTCGAACTCCAGGTCACCCTGCAGCAAAAACAGGCAGTGTAGTTGTCACAGATGTCTGTGTTTTACTTTGTTTGTGTGTTTGCAGGATTCTCAGAGAACAGATCCGGCCTAAGAGCTGCTCATTATTCAGACAAGTACAGTGAAATGTTGATCAGTTGCTACAGTCTTTTGCTTTTTTATTTCGTTACTTTGTCCAGAAATTAGCTGTGATTCAGGTTTTCCACTATCACACAACAGTCACCAGTTTAGAACTTTAAAGACTAACACATGCTTCTTTTCAGGATATTCAGTAGAACAATAATTAGTCAAATAAATACATTAATTAATAAAAAGGAAAAAATAAATAACTATCATCAATATCAAAGCTGCAAGGATAAACAAAAAAACTAAACAAAAGAAACTCTTTTTTTATTTTTTTTACTCTATTATTATTTAATACAAGTACAATTTAATTGCTTCCTTTGTGGAAGTGTTCTAAGCAGAAGGTTTTTAGATGTTTTGGCTGGGAAGCTCAATCCATCACTGAGGACTCTGAAACAGGAAGGTTTTGTTGTGAGTATGAGGATTATTCCAAGCTCCATGAAAGTGTAGACCTGATTTAGTGTTCTGTTCCCAACTGTTTAGTAAATGTGCTGCCTGGAATACAGAATTAAGTTTCTTCAATTTGATTCCTCAATTTAAATGCCTTTGTGTTGCGAGGTTAATCTAGAATGATCTTCCCTGACTCATACAGGTATGTGCACATAACGTATCCTCACTATTGTAAATTTCAACATTATTCCATATATTTGGTAAAAAGCAGTTACAAATAAAAATTACCTAACTTAGGACATCGCATCACTGCTTTACAAATAAAGCCGCTTCCTATTTAGCGATATTTTAAAAACAGACAACAACAACAAAAAAAAGGGTTGCAACTTGTTTTTTAGGTTGTCAAAAAAGAAAATCTGTGATTGCATGATTAATGTGATTTTTATATTTAGCATGCTTTGGTCAAGCCTGTTAATTACTGAATTTAACAAGTGCACAAAAAAGGCCTATAAAGGCATGGTTTGATGAGCAACCACATCGATGACCTTTGGGATGAACTGGAACAGAGAATGTGAGCCAGGCCTTCTCGCCCAACATCGGTGCCTGACCTCATTAATGCTCTACAGAATGAATGGGCACACGTTCCCACAGAAACACACCAATCATGGACAGCCTTCCAAGAAGCATAGAAGCTATTGTAGCTGCAAAAGGGGGACCAACTCCATACTGAAGTATATGTATTTGGATACAATGCCATTGCAGGTTTGGTCAAATAATATATGCACCACAAATATGAATACGAATAGTATGCCCACTATGAATCTTGTTTTTTAAAAATTTTTTTACATCATGTCCATTTGCTTCTTCTCGTCCATGAAATCATGTACCCACAAAACATCCAGCTGATATGTTGATCAACTACCCTATCCAAATAAGCCAAGTAAATTCCCAGGGACAGTCTCAAATTAAATTTGTTTATTGTGCATGCTATCTCACGAACATGTCTTACCTGGTTCACACACTCACTCACTCATCATCTATACCGCTTAATCCTGTATTCAGGGTCACGGGGGGCCTGGAGCCTATCCCAGGAGACTTAGGGCACATGGCAGGGTACACCCTGGACAGGGTGCCAATCCATCACAGGGCACAGACACGCACACATACACTCACTCATTCACACACTACGGGAAATTTGGGAATGTCAATTAGCCTAACCTACATGTCTTTTAGACTGTGGGAGGAAACCGGAGTACCCGGAGGAAACGCACGAAGCACGGGGAGAACCTGCAAACTCCATGCACACAGAGACGGGAATCGAGCCTGACCGGGGATCGAACCTGGACCCTGGCGGTGCAGGGCGACAGTGCTAACCACTACACCACCGTGCCGCCATCTGGTTCACAAATTCATAAAAAAAATTAAAAAAAAACATTGATTTTGTGTGTGTGTGTGTGTGTGTGTGTGTATTATTGAGGTCTGGCAACAGCCCAATGATTTTTACAATCTAAATGAAAGTATGGAAGTAGAAGTACAGTTCCACTTAATAAAAATCATGATACAATCACTATAATGATTTGTGACTATATATATATATGTGCGTGTGTGTGGCTCTCCAGTTATATATTGTGACACTATTAAAGCCATATCAATAATAGTGTCTAATCATCCAACCAAAGAAGCCCGAAATTACTCTTGTTGTCATTGTTTTCAAACCAATGAAATCATACTTTTTTTTTTCTTTCTCTGAGCTGGGAGCTTGCTTGCATCTCATCCTGCCCTGTGGTTCCCTTGGTACAGCCCTGAAGATCTTCAGTTTACAAACCTCTGGACACTTAATCAATAAACTGTCCACAAACAGGCGTACACTAAGCACTAGCTTCATTATAAAAACTCCATTGCCAAAGTAAAAATCTCCTAGTTTATATTTATTCATTCGCAAGAAGGCAAAGAGAGATATGCATGTACATAATGCAAAAAACTAAATTCTTTGCCTCCCAACTTGACTATTTTAACACATGTCAACCTAAAGCATGCCTGCCACCCATTTTATCCCTTAAAATTGCAATAAGTAACTCATTCCTTATCTATGGGATTGTATTCACTTAAACCTGCTTTCAAAAGCCTTTTAACTTCGGATAGACAGCATTGTCAACCACAATGGTCTACCATTCTACAGTTATATGGATTCTTCATTTTGACTAAACCAAACATAACTCCTGGCAGAGAAGGTGATACAGAACTGTTGTTTCCTAGTCTTTCACACCTCTTCACATCTCATCTCAACCTCTCATAATCCTTGCAAACTCCACAAGATCATTCCTACACTACTTAACCAACTGGCTCCTCCTGCTCCGTCCTCCCTGATTGCTGTTGACCTTTCTATCTTTTAAAATCGGCCAATCTTTTTGTCCCACCCCTACAGTACAATTTCAGGACCTTCCCTCTCCTTCACAAGCACAATGTTCCAACTTGACAACCAAAAAGATCCAGCACTTCATCTCATTCGCCAATTCCACCACCTGCCCATTGGGCCCGAAATCTTTCACAATGCTCCAGGCCAGCTTACAAGACTTTCTCCCCTTCATCACAACTATCATCAACATTTCCATATTAGCTGGTCTTGCTCCTGCTGCATTTTAGAAGGCAAAGGCTACCCCCATCCTCAAGAAACCCAGCCTGTATCCAGCAGACATTAGCAACTATTGGCTGTTTCACTTCTCTCTTTTCTCTTTAAAATTCTCCAAAGCAATGTTTAAAATCCAAAGTCTTAAACACCGTAAATTACCCTTACAAATCTGGATTCAAAAGCAGTCCATTCCATAGATACTGCCCTTCAGGCATCAATGAGAACCTCCATACTTCATAGAAGTTCAGTCATATGAGGGGACATGAAGGGGAACCACATCTGTTCCATGCAGTCTCTCCACTGGTGTTTCCCAAGGCTTGGTACTTGGTCCTCTTTTGTTGTCCCTTAAATCATTCATATAACACTCAAATCAGTCTCTCCTTTCATCTCTCAGACACTTACGATCTCCATGGACAACTCTCAAATCACACCTTACACACTTACTGGACGCATGTCCATTCCTTCTTTATAACATCAATATGATTCATCCATTTCTTCGACACAGGCCACCCAGGTGCTTGTCCTTGTTATTTGAAGACTGAGAAACTGCACCTCACTCCTGGCAGGTCTGCCTCTTTGTGCCATTCCACCAGAATGTAGATTTTTTCAACCTTCCTAAGTTCTCTCACCCTACCCACTATTCTGCTCCATCAATTGGGTTCCTGAGTCAACAGATGCTTAAAAACACTGCCAGCAAAGCCAAACGGGGTCCAGCCCATTATTTTATTTACCTGTATATTCCCCTTTAAAGTCATTTGTTTAGGCTGGACTATATGATTTTAGCATTAATTTTTGGCTTGTAATACATTTTCTGTTTACATACTATTTCTTCATGTGATATTTGCTATTAATATAATCAAGTGGTTCTCCATCATACAGTGCCCACAATACTGATCATGTGAAGTCATGTGGGACAAAGCGGGTTTCCCTTTACCTTCCTGGCCCTGAGCAAGTGGGACATCCCTCACTATTATAGCTCAGCTTGACAGTCTCGCAGTTTTCCGATCAATAGTCCTGTTCTTACACAACTAATAGCCAACCTATTTTGTTATTTAGATTATTAGCAGCAGAGTGAGGTTGGAGCCAACCTGTCTCTACTGCCTACTTTCATTATATCTGAATCTTCTTATGTTTTCCAGGTTCTACATGTTTAACATTTCCTCTCCCACGTCTGGGAGTGTGTTGGCCATATTCGAGCATCATTTTAGGCAGTACTAGCTATTGACCATTGGGAAATTTCGAAGAATACAGTTACAATTGAAAGCATTACTACAATGCTCCTTTCTGGTAAGATGTAGACATGCACAAGAAATTATCCGTATGTTAAAACACATAAACCTTGCTAGGTTAGAACACCAGGTATGTAATTAGTTCCCTTGTGTGTAGTGCTAGTATCCAACTATACACTAAACATAATTTCTAGTAACTATATAATGACGGTTATAGAGCAATTTTGTAGGACGAAGTAATTGCTTTACAGGCATTATATCAAGTATTATCAACATTGATAATACTAAATTAAAGATAATTGTAGCTCTTTAAAACTAGATTATCCACTAACTGTAAATAAAACGGTTCTCCTGATGATAGCAAAGAGAAACCCCTAGATAGCATTTGTGTTTTATACGTGTGTTTTAAGTATATCTGCAGCTTCACTCTTGAAATGGTCTCCTCTCCTATCCTCACTCCTGCAGTGGGTCTAATTCAATATTGACCAGTAACGTAGCTCTTCTGGCTCCACTACTTAAATTTAATCCTATGTAACAAAGTTAGTAGCTGGAGATTGGTACCAAATATACTGTGAGTGTCTGTGGCTAAGAAAAGATAAATGGTAAATATAATGCATGATCAATTGAGTACAGCTTTTCTTATTACACTCTTTTACAGCATAAAAAATGGGGGAAAAAAAAACACTGAACACTATAATAATTCTTAAGTCAATTTTTTAACGTGCAAAACAACCCCAAATCTCTCATTTTCTCATAAACACGCACAAAAACACACATATGCACTACATGAATCATCTTTTCAGGAGTCTCTTTAGCAAGAGCTTTCAGACAAGCAGAAAAATAACAGTATGTCATAACAATGTCCAACTAGTCATGCATAAAGTCGCTGCCATTAAACGTTTGATGTATTACTTCCTGAGTGTGCAAAGTGTAGTACTGCTTATACTCTACGTACATACAAATCAATTAGTATCTAGCCATGCTCGTATGTAGTCCTTTAGATTTTAAAAACATATCATTGTGTGGCTGTGTTTTTTCCCCATCAGAATGCCAGTTGTTCTTTAATGAATTCTAGTCCAGCATTTTGTGAGACTTGTAGTACCTTTAATTTCTTCTTCCTCTTGAGACTGAAGCAAAGCTCACGTTTTTAGACATGCTCAGTCTCTGGTTCAGCTCTATTGAACCTTGTTTTGTTGCTATGACTACAGGCTACATTCCAGGTTTCTGTTCTGAAGGGAAGGAAATAAGAGGCTTGGCCTCACACACCTCTCAAACCACACACACTCAAAACGACAAGGCATGAACCATGAGAAGCTCCCACTCCATATGGCTCTTCACATGCAGAACAGCTGCCTGAAACCAAGAGTCCAGATTCTTTGTTTCACATACTCAGCACGGTGCATTTAATTTCCATCGAGGGGCTTTGAGAAAGGGTCATCGGCATCAAGGTCTCTGACTAAAGAATAGGAGCAGGAGGAGTGACATTACTATGCTAGACATACTGCACAGGACTTCTGTTGAAAGAGGACATTTAATGGAATTTCCTGTTTATATTTATCATTGATTATTAAAGATTTTAATAGGTCCCAAATGTGATTCTGGAGTACCGCTGTCCTGCCGTGTTTTTCTTGCTGTAATGCTTCGACTCAATTCAGTGTAGCCATTTTATTAGATGATTAGTTGAATAAGGTAGATTAGCTAACTAAAACGTACAGGATGGTGAGTTCTTCAGCGGTTGAGCGCCTGTAGGGGGAAGTTCTTTTTTATGTTGGAAATGGTGATTGTTGGCATTCTGAATTTGCACATTTTTCTTTATAATGAGTCATAAATTATAAAGTCATATTTATGACTTTATAATGAGTCATAAATATACTCAGTTGAATGCTGTTGGCTAAAAAACAAAGAATTCAAATGTCTCACGACCTTTTTCTTTTTTTAATCAGTGATTCACCATCAGGCCACTGTGTTCACTTAGTTTAGACATCTCGCCGATGCAAAGGGTTCAGTATACTGTATACTGTATAATTCTATACATTCATTCAGATTATTTTATTGTAAACAAAATTTTAAGATATTGCCCTAACATTAAGCTATGGTAAAGATATAGTGTCTGTAACTTTTTTGAATTCAGATCTTTGAATTATCTTGTCATTCAGATGAAAAATAATTTAGATGGCCAATTTAGATTTCACATGAAAAAACAAACCTGAAAAAGTGTATTACTCTAAAATGCAACATGAATTTGACATGGTTACTGACACTACCTTGTGTCATTAATCAGTACCTAATTGTTTTGGGGAAAAAATCCTTAATTTTTCACGGAATGCTTTAAATTAAGCAACAGTTTTTCAGGTCATATGCTTCGAGAGGCTTACACCAATTTTAGTATTAATATTCATAACAATATTAATAATTGGCATTTTTAATTATTATTGTTTGATGCCAGACATTGCAACACTGAAAGATTTCCATTTTTATAAAATGATCTGCTAAAACAGCTGAAGTTAGCAAAATTGGTCACTTAAATGTTGCATGAACATCAAAAGTAGCTGCTTTCACACATACATTTTCTGTATTACATGTATAACTTTGGCCATTTATGTTCTGAGCATTTTTGGTAGAGTTGAAGCACCATAATTTTGATTATCCAGTTTCAAAAGGCACTTAGTTTAAACAGTAATCTATTACCTATCCACTATTATCTTGGTCATATTAATAAACTGTCAAAATAATATAGATTTAATGATTGCTTTTATTTTTATATCTTTCCACTCTATATACAGTATTTAGTCAAATTCCTTAAAATCAGCTCAAATGAACACAATATACTGTTTAGAATATAATCCTTCAAATATGTGGAGATCATTTAAAAACTTTAAGTTTCATGGTAAAAAAAAAAAAATCAGCTATGTTTAATAGTGAAAGTAAGAATACACGATAAGAAGTCAAAGGATTGGGACTAAATAGCTGTGTGCATAAGGAAAACAATTGTTAGTCAGGCTAATCAGCTAATAAAAAAGGCCTAAAAACTTGTAGTAGCTTCCACTTCATCTTCCTCTTAAGACTGGAGCAAAGCTCATATTTTTACCCCTGCTTATGCATGCAATTAACCAACCAGCCTGCATTTTGTGCGGTAAGCAAAGCTAAAGGTGACTGAATGTAATTTTAGAATATGTGACTTTCTTTTTTGGCCAGGTGGTGTACATGTGTTATAAACCTATTTAATAATAAGAAAATTACTATTTGTAGATATATAATTTATTTGCATTTTATCAATTAAAAAAAAACTGTGCAATGCTTCATAATATACCCTTCAGAGTCTTTTAACTGAGGAGAGGCTAATAGCAGGCTGGTTGGTTAAATGCATGCATAAGCAGAAGAAAAAATGCTCCAAGCAATGAGGCTGGTGACTGCCTATGAATGAAATAAGTAATTTAAGAATATTCTAGATAATTCATCAGGCTGCAAATATCTTTTACTACTACGGTCACTGTGAAAGACAATATAGGTGATGTGAGAAAATAGGTCGGTGCACCTTGAAAAAGTTAATTGAATTTTTTTGTTATTCAGTAAAAAGCCGCAGAGCCGCGCATAAACTGTTCAGAACGGGCGGATCCACAGATTATGCCCACGAATATAGCGTGTTATACCACTGTTAAAAATACGTTATCAAGGCCACATACACAGGCATTACTATCTGAGGGAAGTGGAATCGAAATTGTGCCCATATCCTGTTCCTAATTCAGAGCCTGAAAAAGAACTAGAGCTGGAAGACATGGGAGAGCCCATGCAAATAGGTAAACCACAGAAGGGGTCACCCCAGAAGCGGTGGGTCAGTTTCAACCCAAAAGTCGGGACCCCATCATGCAGGGCTCGTCCTACCAGCTACGCTCTCAGGGATCAGGATCAGGAGAGTCTAAAAGGAGGCGCTTATTGATTCGGGGGCCACAGGAAATTTTATTGAGGGGACGCTAGTTGTGGCACTGGGTATTTCAGTTAGCCCGCTTCCTTTCACCATCCCGTTGGTCTCCCTGGCCGGCCAGCCAAGTTGGGGTGCGTGACGGGGTTCCCTTGGCTTCACATCACAACCCTCGCACAACCCTGACCCGTTCCATCTCAAACTGGGGATGTCAATGCGCCCAAAGCTGCCTTAAGGGGAACCATGCGGGTTGCGCGACGGGCAGAGACGCACATAAACGGCCTGATCCACAGGCTGCTACCACATGGAATTCTGAACAGGCAAAGGCACCGTCATTTAAACACACGGTTGCCAGGCAATGCCGCCGTCAGGCAATCAGCCTGAACGAGCCGCACCTGGCAGCGTGTTTATATAAAGGGTCCAGATACCGCAGCACTTTGTGTGATCATTTCGGTAGCACCGGTAAAGGTATCAGGCTCAAAGACATAGAAAGAAGAAAAGAAAAAAAATAAAAGAAAGTGACAAGCGCGCAGAAAGTCAAGAAACAGAGGCAAAGCCCCAGCCGCTACCTCCCTAAGATGCCGGCAAAAGCGAAAGAGAGAGAGAGTGGCATGCATCAGTTCAGGGTGCACACTCAGTTTCAGTTAAAGTGCACAAAGACACAAACCCCCCTCTCTCCCAGAAATCCTCAGTAAGGGCATAAGCCCCGAGAGGATACAAGTTTTGGGTTTGGTTTCCGGAGCCCCGGCCACTCTCGCGTAGACGGCGGAGCTCTGTTTATTTTATGTCTTTTGTTTCACTTAAGTTCCTTAATTAATAATCCCACGCTATCTCTAAATGGAAAGGTCTTCCTGTGCATGTCATAAGCACTCTCACAGCCTCGTATTTCGCAAAACCCCTTCCAAAGATCACGAAAATTGAAAAAAAAAAAAAAAACAGTATTTCAAAATATTAGAATATTTATTTTCAAGTTTGAGTAAATTATTATTCATACAGTATAAATCCCATGTATCCTTCGGTCTTGTTCGGTACACACATTGGGATAACTCGACATTTATCCAGAAGATCACCATAATGTATTGTAATGTATTGAAGCATATTCATGGAAAGTTGACTGAAAGGGAAAAGAGTTATTGGAGAAGGTGCACAAGCACCAGGGATGACCACAACCTTAAGAAGATTGTCAAGCAAAGCCAATTTATGAAATTGGGCTTCACAAGCAGTGGAGTGAGGCTGAAGTCAGCAAATAAAGGAACAACATGCAAGCATGTCCTTAGGAAATGGGCTACAATTATTGCATTTCTAGTATCTTACCTGGCCTAATGAGAAAAAGAGCTGGGCTCTTGCTCAGTGGTCCAAAGTGCAGAGATTGGAGGAAGAGTGGAGAGGCACAAGAGAATCCAAGTTGCTTAAAGTCCAATTTGAATTTTACACAGTTGGTGATGATTTGTGGTGCCATGTTACAGTATCTGCTGGTTTTAGTCTACGTTTTTTTTTTATCAAGTCGAAAGTCAACACAGCTGTCCATCAAGCGATTTTAAAGCCCTTTATGCATTTATTGGCTTACTTTCTCTTGATGTAAACTAGTTGAAGAGAAATCTATACATTGACACTGAATTTACTGTATAGACTTTGAGTTAATCTGTACATATTAATTTAAACATTTATCCGTTTTTGAAGATTGGCTGACAGGCAATTTTGTTTTTCTATTCACTACACTATATTAGTTTTATAAAATCACATCTAGCTACCCCTATTTCACCATGGCACACATTTTGTAATTCCAGCACCTGAATCCACTAGAAACACACTGAGAACACAAGGTGTCCTTCAAACGTGGTGACTATGGACTCCTGGTGGTGACCCCAGCACATCACTCCACTGGCACATTTACATTTGACCTACACCAACCATACCAATCAATCACACTCACACAGTCCATATACAGTATACAGACTCTCACCAAGACTCTTCACAAAATAGCATTTACCGTTCAATAATACCTGACTGACCAACATTGATCTTTCCTTGTTGCTATGTTTTTGGATTTGCCCTTGCTATTTGCCTGACATTCTTCCAGCTACCATTAACAATATTTGCTTTATGTTTTGGAATAGTTTATCTTTGTCCGTTTAATAAAAAGTTAACCTGCATCTGTCTTTGACTCTGCTATCCAACATATTTATTAGCTTAAATGTTACCTAGGTTTATTCACGGAAGTGGATCTACTAAACAGACAACCTAATGTAAAACCAGTATAGTATGGTTAGGGGGTTCTCAGAAAATTGTGTTGCCAGGGACGCCAATAGCTGCAAAAGGATGCCATGAACCCAATATAGACTTATTTTCTCATGAACTATTCCATTATAAAACTCATTATTCAAATATGCACGATCATATTTTGGCTTATTAATGATTTATTTCTTCAAGTCAATTAAGGGTTGACTTAAAGTTAATTATTTACGTGAGTAATTGGGCTAACAACTATAAAAATTCAATAATACACATCAGAAATTTAATAACGGTAAATAATGGTAGATAATTTCCAGCATTTTATGCTGGAGATACATTCTTTCTTTGGTCACAATTCACATTTCTTTCTACATTAATGTGAATCACACTAAGTGAAACATGCCTGCCTTTGTAGTCTGTTTATTCATGCATTTTAAAATACCTTGACCAAAATTCATTATCAGCATCCAAACTGAGAGGCTAGGAGAAAACGGAAGACAGAAGAAAAACAATTTGAATAATTTAGGAATAAAGAAGATTAAGGAAACCCAAGGAACACTTCATATAATTGTAGCAGAAACAAAACCATTGTGACATAAATACACATATTGGAATGACAATAGAACAGGACATGGGTGAAACAAATTACATGCAGTTACATAAAAAAAAAGAGATGACATGCTAATGCTTTTGGGTCAAGTTGCGGAGCATCTGGTATTTATGTAAAAAGAGATGATGAGATTGCTCCCATTAATCTCCAAACTGTTACCAATGGGCTCTGCTTGTGGGTTAAAACTGAAGGCTTCAAATAATCATCCAATAAAATTAAAAATAACCATTTAGTTAGTCCATATTTTTCTGTACTGCATTTATGACTCACTTCTGGCAGAGCTATTGCAGTACAAATCCATTATACCAGTTGGTTACACAGTATACAGGTACTTTAAGAATAATCAAACTTTTTAGAATAATAAAATACTCATCCATGAATGTAGCATCTAGGAGTCTTGATTATTATTGATTATGCAGTTTATACACTTGCATTTTATAGATGCACATGTAAACAGATTAGGTAGCTGGTGTAAAACCACCATTTGGTAACTTCTGAAAGACTGGAGTAATATTGCTGATCTAAGATGAGTTTTTCTTTTGAGGACAGCTACTGTACATGTGCATTACTCCTCTGAGATGTTTTTTTATACAAAAAAAGAAAATAACCAAACTAATTAACTTTCCTTTTTTTTTTTCAATCTCGAATTTATTCACATCCATCACAACATTATTCATAAAAAGACATCACTATACTATTCTGTAGTCTTTCATCAAGCCATCTGATGACCTTCATCAACCAGCGAACGTTAAATAAAACAGAGAACGTTCAAAAATATCTAAGCCATCACATATTCAGGTTGTAAGCTGCATACTGGTGATTGATTGAGTTATGCATATTTACTATATAGGTATTATGCAAGCTCCATTTTGTCCAGAATACTGCAAATTCCTTATTAGAACCATCACACATATCTGTACTGGCTCCCAGTGAAATTTCACATTGATTTTAAAAGACTACTAGTTACCTATAAAGCACTAAATGCTCTTGCACCATGGTACCTGACTACACAGCTAGAGTTTTATGATCCTCCACAAATAATTCTGCCAAAGGGTGCAGGCAGCTTGTCAGTACCTCGAATTATGAAAATTACAGAGGGGGAGAGCTTTTTCTTACAAAGCCCCACTGTCATGGAATAGCCTTCCAATTAAAATTTGGTACTCAGACATAGTCTTAGCATTTAAGTCTAGGCTGAAGATCCATTTATTTAGCCAAGCCTTTTGTAAATAAATTTTTTCGTTGGTAAAGGAGCATATCTGGGGGACTCTGGGGATGGATGTAGTGTGTTATGGTGAACTGATATGTTGGTATGCTGTCTTCCTCCACTCCCACTGATCACACTGGTTGTTGACAGGGGAGTGACTGCTTGATGTACTTCCCAAGGAACTCTCATGTCTGTGCTTCATTCTGGCTCTCGCTTTTATTTACGCTATCATATCGTAGTTAGTCTGTCGGAGTCCCAGGTTGCACAGTACGCAAAATATACTTCGACCTTGTCTTTTGTGAGACTCTCCCTCTCTCTCTCGCTCTGTTGATCTTCACATGGCACATCTAAGTTGCCAGCGATCCTGAGCCTTTTGCCCTCCAAACCTGTCTGACAAATCCTGGAGTCCTGCCTTTGGTTTTTCTTGTTGCTTGGAGGTCTCAGGCTCTCTGCTGAGGATGGCGCTGTGTGGTCAGGATGTGTGTGGTGATTGGGGAGGGGTCACTTGTCCATAAGGATGGCCTTGGACTCAGCTATTGTACAATAGGCAGTTTTTCTCTGATGGCTTGTGACTACAGTCGCTCAATAGTTTACTGAAAGTCCCACAAGCAGTTTTGTACCTGAGCCTTCAACAACAAAATTGGACTTTAATACTGTACTAACTAAAACACCATACAAATTATACTCAACTTTTAGCCTTGTGAATCTGCAAATCAATCCCTGCTAAAGACTTCTGATGTTACATAAATGAGGATGGGTTCCTTGTTCAGTCTGCTTTGTCTCAAGGTTTCTTCCTATCGTCATCTCAGGGTTTTCTTTGCCATTATCGCCCTCTCCTCGCCCCGACTTACAAACATTCAAGTCACGAACAGACCACGGAACTATGGACATAAGTAGATGCGAACAAATCGGGTTTGCATTTAGCATTTTGCAAAAAGTAGCTCACGTGTATTGTACAAAAGAATGGGCACTGCAGTGCACCAGATTCCAATATTTGTAAGTGAATGTAAAATGTTCAAAGTTTGGTACAGTATATTGTAAATCAGGTTTCAGTAAATCAGGTTGGGAGCATGATGATAGAAAATGGCTGTTCCGTAAAGCTGCCTAGATGGTGAATAATCCTAATTTGTGAAAGAGTTCACAGTCCGAAACAGCTCTGAGAAAAAAAAAAAGGCGTTCGTTCAAGAGCACAGTAAACACCATGTAGCGTTTGCCTTCCCCCAGTGTCTTCCCAGGTTCCCTTTAAACAATGTCAGCTGCATCACCAGAATTTAAAGGCACAGTCTATAATATAATGCATAACCAAAACACCAAACCTGTGTGTGTGTGTGTGTGTGTGTTTTTTCCTTCAATGCTTTACATTGTATACAGTATGTGTGTCTAAGGTGTATAAGAATAAAATCACTGTGTAACAGAGGAGTTGTAAAAACGAGTTTTGTGTCTGTAAGCGTCGTCATTTTCGGAGTTGGACAGTGACCAACACAGAATATCGTATCTGTAAGCTGTCGTGACAATTCGGACAAAACACAGAGTTACACAGAACTCTTTTTTTTTTTTTTCCACATGACTATTTTTGACAGTGAGTTTTGAAGACTCACTCGTAAATTGCACACTTCAGGAAAATAAAAACGTGTAGAAATATTAGATTTTTTTTTTATATATGATAATATTATGATAATACTATATACTATAATATACTATCATTATATTATTTTTCCTTTTCCTGTAGTGTGTCTAATTTGTTTTAGCCGACCCTCTCTCTGTAAGTCTGTACAGAGGCTTACTTTACTGTACATTAATACTGTAAGTCATTAAAGTTTAATGGAAAAGCGGAGACCTACTCAATATTAGGCAGACGGTCATAACGTTATGACTGATCAGTGTATGTACTATTATTCTGTATATAATCTATAAAGCTGCTTTGTGACAATGACCATTGTTAAAAGAGTTCAATGAATAAAAATTCATTTAATTGAATTGAATTGAGATATGGCCAGTGGCAGATTGTTCATGAGGAGAACTAATAAACAAAAAAAATGCTATTTTTGACTATTTAAATGAGGATCCTTGATGTAATAAGACAGAGGGAACCATCCACCTCATTTTGACAATAGGATTTCCCTGCTACCCCTAAAAATAACAGTGCCAGCATGGTTTTATAGCAAAAAAAAAGCATGTTTTTCTATCACAACTGGAGTAACCAGCTTGCATACTGTTCATTAAAGAGCTTTAAAACAATGTTTGGGATTCTCAATTCTGCTGACGGATCAGAAAAATAAGGTTTATCAACCGATTTTTGGCAAAAATGAAAACATGATGTGCACACTATTGGCCATAAGGCAAAACTAATCTGGGTGACATAATGCTAACTTGATATGATGGGTCACATATGTTTACAGTTGATAACTGTAGATGTTTCAGGGACAACAATCACCAACAATGTACATGCTCTATACTGTACTAGGCAGTCCATAGACAATCATCTAGTAGACTACATCAGCAATTACGTTATGAATATGGATCTTAGGGTGCACCAAGTCATAATTCAGACACGCCAACTCATGTTTGTGAATGGTTGAGGTTTGCTACATACTAAAGCTCTGCATAGATAAGTATGCTAGGTTTGCAGATTTTTCGGCCGAGTTTGTTAATACAACGTTGTGCCATTGAACACGGGCACATGTCTTAGCTCCGGTGTGGCCACTGTCCACTTTACAGATGGAGACTGCAGTTCTGTGGGCAAAGACAGAAAAAATTTGGGCACTACGTCACTACTGTTATCCAACAACAGGTTAAAGACCATAACATTGTGCAAATCCTGGTGAAATCATTTGCTTTGTACTGTTGTATTATTTTAAGCTCTCTGTACATATTTGCTGTTAAGAGTATTCTGGTGAAAACAATTATATATGATAAATCCTATTTAAGGAAATAATAGTCAATCATCGCAGAAAGATTGACACATTTTTACAACCTTATGAGCGATTCAATGTAATGAACATAACTCTGTATTTTCCTCCTCTTAATACAAATGCTTTCATTCAAGCATGGTAATGGAGGTATTTAATCAAGGCTTAATCATTACTCTTTGAATTGGCTCCCACTGGGTACCTGGCAGAGGGAAGCACTGGCTCGTTTCAATCAGCATTCCTTTCATGGTTAAATCAGTGTAGTTGATCTTCACTTTACATGGCATGCACTTTCACACATGTTCATAAATATTCAGTTAAGAACCCAGAACCATACTGAGTAAGCCCACAACCACAAGTGGAAAAGAACACTAGGCTATGTATCATAATGACAGTACCGCCCCCTCATTTCCAAAGAAATCCCTGTCACTGACTCTCTCTGTATCTCTCTCTCTCTCTCTCTCTCTCTCTCTCTCTCTCTCCTTCCCCATCCATGCATTCTATCTTTGCAAATGCCTACACAAGCCTCTCAATCCTTACATGTCTCAGATCAAAGTAAACCAATGAAACACATACTTTATGTTCCAGTATCATGTGTTTTAAAAGTTGTAATGAATCATGCATTAGGAAATAAAGCATGTAAGACCTGCTGTATAATGCAAGGGTATATGACTAATAATTGCCTTTTTCAGTCACATAGTCTCAGAGTGCCATACAACGTAGCTGCAAGCATACACGGTATATAATCAGGTCCATAAAATTTGGAACAATATGGTTCCATAATTTGAATGATAGGTTTTTTTTTTTTTTTTGGTAATTGGCCTCTGTACACTCAATATGGTAGTGAAGTCAAGATTTAAACTTTAATTCAAGGGTTCTGATAAAAGTGTGAAATTAACCATACAGCCATTTTCACATACACACACAGACAGACAGACAAATAGACACACTTTTGGTGGGCTCATAAATAATGGAACAAAAGGCTAACAAGTAGTTGCATGGTCAGATGTAGACTGTTCCATCATCACTCACCAACTTACTAACCAACAGAAAAAAACGACCAAACATATAGACAAAAAAATTACAAACAATCAGACTAAATTCAACAGAGCGATAGCAAAACCAATAGGAGTGGTCAATACAATAGTTTGGAGCATTCTTAAAGAGGATAAATTAATTCAGTAGGCTCAGCAACAGGTGATCATGGTGTTTACTGGTGACCTGACTGCTTCCAAAAAGTAGCAGGATGAATTCTCAGTGTATGGGGCTATACTCTCTTCTCGGCTTCAGCCAAATGCTGACACTTCATATTGAACATTAATTCATCCATCTAGGATCCTCTGTAGTCCAACTAGGGACTATGGAGGACAACTGTGACCACTGGACGCCAATGGATGGAATTACCCAAAACATACAGTGAAAGTTACCCAAGACAACAGAATTGATATTCTTCAGTGATCAAGTCAGTCACCCATTCTCAACCCAAAAGGGCATGCTTTTTACTGAAGACAAGCCTGAAGAAAGCTCCATAAAAAGACCCATAAATAAACGACAGGTAAAGGCAACTGCAGTAAAGGCCTGGCAAAAGAGTGAGTAAATAGACATGATCATGGACATTAGCTGCCATAATAAAATCCTAGAGTCTACTAAATTTGCTCCATGTACTGTAGATAAACATGGATACTGTTAAGAGAGCCTTTTGGTGCAAGTGAGATTTCATGCATGTCAAGCAACCCAAACAATCATTTCATTGAGCACATTTGTGATGTTTTTTGTTTTTTTTTATCATAAGAAACCCATGTGCTTAAATGAAATGCTGAGGGTAGGTTGGAAAAGGATGCTAATGTCAAAATGTCACATTTGGAGCCAGTCATTGTCTGGGTCCAATCATTGTCAAACCCCTATGGTCAGCACTTCTGATATGCATGAAGGAGTCACGTGGGTTTTCAAACATGCAAAGCTGTAATTGCACTCCAGCCCTATGGTATCTGGTGTTTTGTGTGATTTTAACTTACTATTTAGCAAATGATTTGGCTCATTCAGGTGTGTGTTAACACAATGCCAAAAATGAAAAGACATAAGCAATGGTCTTAGAGTAGTAATTGTTGCTGAACATCAATCTTCAAATGGTTATAAAACCATTTTCAAACAATTTGGAGTTCAACATTTTACAGAGAGAAAGAAGTGGAAATCAATCGATCTTCCCAGTACATTGACCTAAAAAAAAAAAACCCAAGAGTTACATTTCAGCACCCTACTATGGTCAACTTCCCAATCACTAAGTTGACCATGAACACGTATATATATATATATACACTGCATTATGGTAATGTCAGGTCCATCTACTCAACAGCTAAAGCTTGGTTGAAATTGGGTCATGTAACAGGACAAAGAGATAAAATGCATTAGAACATCAGAATCAGAACGGCTGAAAAATAAAAGCATCAAGGTTTTGGAATGGCCTAGTCTAGTGCCCGTATCTACTAAGCATCTCAGAGTAGGAAATCGCTGTAAGTGGCCAAAAATTCTCTGAATTCAAAAATTCTACCTAGTAGGAGTAAGAGCTATTTCTCAAGATTCTTCAAATAGGAAATCACTCCCATCTTCACCTAAATGTAGGAGAGGTCTGGAGGTGTCTTAACTGGTTAGGAGTCGTGAGGAAATGGTGTTCAGGCAGAGATGCGCTTAGAAGAAATATGTTTTAGTAACATTGAGTGACACAGAGCTCATAAAAGATATATGTTTGGATAAAAATGGAATACTTCATTTCAAACATCGCATGCGAAAATGTAACTGGTCCATTAATAAACAGGTGGTATGCTGTCCCTGCAATTGTCTGATACTGTACGATTTTTTTTTAATAACAGTGAAGATGCAGCTTTGAAACGTCAACACATCCCACAGTTTCAGAAATAATAAATTAAACTCTTACAGCACCACAAGTCATGTGCAGATTCATGCATTTCCACATGAAATCAACTAAACTCAAGCTGCATTTTCATTACACATAGCACGCACATTAAAATAATTATACTTATATTAAATTATTTGTGTGTACACAACTGTTTATTTTAGATTCTCTGCACTTCATCACTTCAGTAACATGGCATATCCCACTCCTCAGGGGTATGTGCGGCGATCTAACAGGTGGCACTGATGCCTTCACAAATTGCCTCCACTCACTTTTTATCACTAGTGGCGAGAGAAGGGCAGAATTTAACTTTAATTATTTCTTTACATTTTACTTCCTCCACAAGCAAAATGCTCTCATCCTCTCTCACTCTCTTTCACTTTTTTTTTTCAAAATAAGTTTGATTAGATTATGACAGTCCTACACAGCTCTGTTATAGGGGTTGAATCACAGTTGTGATTGGAGCAGTCTGATTAGGATAATGTCATGTAGTGAGATACGCATCTACAGTATAGTCGTGGCCAAAAGTTTTGAGAATGACACAAATATACGTTTTCACAAAGTTTGCTGCTAAACTGCTTTTAGATCTTTGTTTCAGTTGTTTCTGTGATGTACTGAAATATAATTACAAGCACTTCATACATTTCAAAGGCTTTTATCCACAATTACATGACATTTATGTAAAGAGTCAGTATTTGCAGTGTTGGCGCTTCTTTTTCAGGACCTCTGCAATTCGACTGGGCTGCTCTCAATTAACTTCTGGGCCAAATCCTGATTGATAGCAACCCATTCTTTCATAATCACTTCTTGGAGTTTGTCAGAATTAGTGGGTTTTTGTTTGTTCACCCGCCTCTTGAGGATTGACCACAAGTTCTCAAAGGGATTAAGATCTGCAGAGTTTCCAGGCCATGGACCCAAAATGTCAACGTTTTGGTCCCCGAGTCACTTAGTTCTCACTTTTGCCTTATGGCACGGTGCTCCATCGTGCTGGAAAATGCATTGTTCTTCACCAAACTGTTGTTGGATTGTTGGAAGAAGTTGCTGTTGGAGGGTGTTTTGGTACCATTCTTTATTCATGGCTGTGTTTTGGGTAAAATTGTGAGTGAGCCCATTGTCTTGGATGAGAAGCAATCCCACACATGAATGGTCTCAGGATGCTTTACTGTTGGCATGACACAGGACTGATGGTAGCGTCACCTTTTCTTCTCCGGACAAGCCTTTATCCAGATGCCCCAAACAATCGGAAAGAGGCTTCATCTGAGAATATGACTTTGCCCCAGTCCTCAGCAGTCCATTTGCCATACTTTTTGCAGAAGATCAATCTGTCCCTGATGTTTTTTTTGGAGAGAAGTGGCTTCGTTGCTGCCCTTCTTGACACCAGGCCATCTTCCAAAAGTCTTGGCCTCACTGTGCGTGCAGATGCGCTCACACCTGCCTGCTGCCATTCCTGAGCAGCTCTGCACTGGTGGCACTCCGATCCCGCAGCCGAATCCTCTTTAGGAGACGATCCTGGCGCTTGCTGGACTTTCTTGGACGCCCTGAAGCTTCTTAACAAGTTAACAAGAGTTAACAAAACGATTACTGAAATGATCTCAGCAGGTCCTTTAATGACAGCAATAAAATGCAGTGGAATTTTTTTTTTTCGGGATTAAGTTAATTTTCATGGCAAAGAAGGACTATGCAATTCATCTGATCACTCGTCATAACATTCTGAAGTATATACAAATTGCTCTTATAAAAGCAGCACTTAAGCAGCAACTTTTCCAATTTCCAATATTTATGTAATTCTCGAAACCTTTGGCCACGATTGTACAGTACAAGTTTTGTCTATGTGATTTCAACATTTCACTTTTCCACCGTTTAAAACTGCAAAAACCTTTAAAAAGTCCCACTAGTGATGTCCTACTCCTCGCTGAAAGTAAGAAGAGGAAGCTTTATAAATAGCTTTATTTCGTACTCTGGGGTAAAAATATTTTCCTAAACTTTGAGACAATTCCTACGATTCCAACTGAAATGCTGGAACACATACACACACATACACATAGGAAAGGTTATTAGGTAAATTAAGTTTGCTAAGGTTTGATGTGTTGAGCATTGCAAGATGCTTTTCTGCCCACAAGAGATTTAGAGACTGTGCTTCTTTGACTAACTATTGACTTGTGTGTGAAAATTCATGCAGATCAGCAGTTTCTGAAATACACAAACAGCCAATCTGGCACCCAGACCACAGTTAAAATCACAGAGATCACAAATTTGACTAATTTGATATAAACCTGAAATGTATGTGCAAGATTTTATACCGCTTGCTTCCACTACATGATTGCTTGTTTGGATAAATGAGCAAGAGTGCAGGTATTCATATTAAAATGGATGTTAGTGTCTCACTATTATAATGATAAATATGGTCATTTAACTCCTAATGCTCTTTAAACTTGATTCAAGAAAATGTTATATTCGTTCCAATTAACTCATTTGAAGAAAAAGAGAGTTATAAAAATTTTTTCAGTACATCAGCTTAAGAAACTAACATTACTAACACTGCAGATCCATTGCTGTGGCAGAAATAGGGTGATTTTATTACACAAAAAAAATATAGTGTGTTAAAACAAAAATGTTGGAAATTCTTTGGCAGAAGGAGCACGGAAGCATGCGAGATATCTCAAAGGACAACCATTACTACCTTCCAGGCTCATCTACTGCAGCTTTCTAAAAATAGTAATACTGTAGGTCTCTTTTTACTACCTTCTGGTGTGTACCTTTCTAAAGGTACACACCTGTATAACACTTTCCTGTATAACATAAGCACTTTTAGAAAGGTGCTTATGTTATACAGGAAATCAATTTTGACCATCTTCACATACTTGAGTTAGCAAGCTTTGGTTTTAACCTGGTAGCAAGTAATCTCTCCAAGTTGTGTAGTACAAATTTACATAATGTAATCAACTGCACAGAAAACACCCAGTGAGAAGTTCTTGTTCATGTTTAGGGTAGGTGTGTGCCAAGTTTCAAGGCCATGTCACTCTTCCTTACTAACCCACATGGTACCATGGTGATGTCTGTCAGAGGGGTTGCTACTAATATCTGCTACTACAATCTTCCTTCTGTTTAACAAAATGCTATTTGAGTATGATTGCATTAATGTACTATTAATATTCTACTGTTTCCTCAGCACAAAGAACAGAAGTGAAGCTTGATTGTTCAGGATGCTTAGCTACATCATTAAAACGATCACTCAAAGTATCTCATTTATGTTACAGCTGATCTTGAATCTATGTTGTGTAGTGTAGCTTTAGATGGATTGGCATATGAAACCCAGAATAACTGGAGGAAACTCACCAAGCATGGGGAGAACATGCAAACTTCACTCACATAGACTCGAGGCAGGCATTAAACACTTAAACCCTCCAGGTGCAAGGCCACACTACTAACCACTACCCCACTGTGTTGTCATCTGTCGTGTGGCCAAAAACACAACTAGGACCTCCTGCTGCGTTATGTGCTATTTAAAATCCATGAGGTATCTTAGACTTTTTCCTGTTTTAAATGACTTAAAGACTGAGACCATTTGGTGAGTTGTTAGAAAGGATAGCCCTACCATATTTATCAGCAAAAAATAACTCTGCCTGTATTGTGGTCAATCATTTCAGCCAAACGTACACTACTGCTCAAAAGATCAGGAATGACCATGAAAGTCATCCCAATCTTTTGGCCGGTAGTATAGGTCTTACCTGGCATCAGTTAAAGGAACTGCTGAAGAGAAAGTGTGAGTTTTGAGGATTTTTGCAACATATAACTGCATAAGTGACTACCAGAAAAGGCCTAAAAAAAGTCTATAAAAGGTTCGAAGTCGACAGATACACACCCTGGTCAAAAAAAGTTCTACAGTGTAATTTTTCAGTGGATCATCTTTAGATTTAATTAGTTAGTTCAATTACTTCTCACTATTTTGACAACTTTGAAATATCATTTTTTTTCCCTTTCTGAATTGTATCTGATCATAAACAAACCGCTGACGTCTTCACCAAAGAATCCCAATGTGTTTCAAATGATCCCTCATACTCCCAGAACCACTCTTTCACATTTCAAATGCACACAACATTTTAAACAGAACAATGAAATGAAAATTTCAGCCCTGACTCTTTTTCCTCTTATTATTGGAGTTAGCGCACTTTCTTTTCTCACTTTCCTCGACCATAGACCTCCTCAGACTTCTGTCTTTTAAATCTAGGAGATATCTTGCCCTGGTATTTTGGCTATCAGACTTTTTTATACAGAAATCAGATAGGATTTAGGATAGCGGAGTGAAAATGGAATAAATCACAATTTGACTCAGATCTTGTCTCGGACTCTTATCTAAATTCTCAAATGAAATTCACATTGCCTGACAACCTGAAAAATCCTGCACAAGATCATCACAAGCTCCACAACATGTTTCCTTCAATGCTGAACTTGCTGACTCCTTTCTGTCATCCTTCATAACTGAAAAAACTAAAGACATCTGCTTGCCCTTACTCCTACCCCAACACTTTCCCTATACACTTAAGAGAACTCATACCCTTTCACTTGCACATGTTCTTAATTTAGTAACATAAAGCATCTCTTTAAGTCATGTTGTCCAAGCAATCCTTACACCTACCCACTAGACCCAATGCTCCAGACCATCGCCTGTTCACCCGAATATCATCAATGGCTGCATAACTAGTCATGCATCAACTACATTGAGGAGAGCAGAATGCAGAAACTCTGCAGATACTCTGAATCCCTCATACAGTACATCTACAACTACGTACTGGTATAACTTTTCACTTTTCATTCTAAAATCCCCAAATGCACTACTTATAACTGACTCTCTCTATCCCTCACAGAACAACCTTTAAGATCCTAACCAATCTGGCTTCAATCTTGGCCGTTTGGACACTGCTGAGAAGCTACATGCTGCTTTATCAGCTGAACTGTCATCAGTCCTCATCCTCTTTGACCTTTTAGCAGCATTTGACAACCAATCAACCACAAGACTCGCTTGTCCATCCTCATGAGTCTTGGAATTTGTGGCACCGCATGATAATGGTTTGACTTATCAGGTCATATCTCCGTTTACAGGGAGGAGATCCACAAGGCTCCGTACTTGCTTTCTTGATGGGCACCTAGGTAACTGGTTTAGAATGAAGCTGCGCAATTTGTTTCTAACGTTCCTATGTTCTTTCACCCCACCCCACTGCTATGCACCCTTCACAGGCTTAATGCAGTTGCTACATCACATCTCTTAACACCCAGCAACCTCAAACCATTTATCCTACTTCACTGTTCCTCACTCCTTCAAATTTACTTTCACTAAAAATACCTCCAATATACAGTATGTCCAAACAGCAGTTTTTAATAGATATCTGAAGGCCTTAACACACTGGGCAGTGGTGGCTCAGTGTGTTAAGGCTCTGAGTTACGAATCGGAAGATCGGTGGTTCGAGCCCCAGCTCCGCCAGGTTGCTGCTGTTGGGCCCTTGAGCAAGGCCCTTAACCCTGTCTGCTCCAGGGGCGCCGTAAAAAATGGCTGACCCTGCGCTCTGACCCCGGCCTACTCAAGAAGCTGGGATATGCGAAGAATAAAGAATTTCACTGTGCAGTAATGTATATGTGACCAATAAAGTCTAACTTAACTTAACTAACTTAACTAACAGAGTTGGTTCACACTGGATAAGGGCATTTGCCATAAACCTAAGATACAATATAGAATCAGGGATGTGAGTTATATTTGTAAATTTTAAAATAGCATGACATTAAAATAATTCTTCCAAAGAATCAGAAAAGATACATCTTACCTATCTTGCCCAAGAAACAAAGAATGGGTTAACAACATGCAATAAAACATTCAGGATATACAAAGTTCTGCTCTTCCATTTCTAATTGCATGTCCTCCTTACACTATAGGTTAGTTAGTGTTCTACTCTCTAGTGTGGAATATATATGCTTTGGGAGGCCCGAATTATCTGACCAGGAGAATGTTTCTTCTATGCAAGTTTTATTTTATTTATATTATTTACCACTACTTGTAGTACAAACTTGTAGTATGCTCAAATAAATATCGCTATATGCAAAATCATTTCTCAATTTCTTCTTTTCGATGCTCCCTAGCATATATTCTGTACTTTTAACACACTCCTCATCTTGGTTCAGTTCTGAGCTCCAGGGCTTAAAAACAGCTGGGCAGATCTTTGCTACAAAAGACTGCAGTCATGTTTACATCATAGGCTCCACTATCAACATGCTGACATAAAGGGCTTCTCTTAATGCGGCCTGTTTATTCCATTTCTCCTCCATAATCAGCAGTGGAAAGGGAATAAAACACACTGCATTCAGTTAAAAAAAAAAAATTGCTTCTGTAGTAATAATTCACTTGAGAATAAGTAAAAATAATGATCAAGCATGACTAAGCAGAAATACTTGAATATGCAATTACAACTGGCAACGAAGAATGTTCTGCATAAAGAAATGTATTTTTAAATAATTACATAAGCTAAAAAAAATGCATTATGTTGAATTACCCACCTTAATTATCAAGAAAGTGCTAGATTGGGTGTTCAACTCAAACTGGGACTACTGATGAAACTTGTTGTAATTGAAGGCATAAAACTGATGACCATTTTCAGAAGACTTCAAACACAGTATGGTTGAGTGTGGTATGAGACTTTTAGCCACAGTTACTGTAAATATTTGAATGGTCCAAATCTTTTAAAGAATGCTGTACGTCAGTAAATGACAAATCCATCCATGGTGGCTCAGAGCCCACTCCTGTGAACATAAAGGAATTTAAAATGATGAAATACAGCTAAATAAAATCATGTAAAAATATGGTAGTAGTCTTAAACCAGTGTTCAGATCAGTGTTAAACTAGCTCACATAGGCCATCTACTCAGGATGCCAATGGAAAAACAATAAACAACAATCTTAATTAAGCAGTAATGGTTTCTGTGTATAATCATTTATATCATAAAATCCATATCTACAGTGCTTAACTAAACTGAGTTTTACTGTGTGCCCAACTACGTCAAAAACACACTATGCACAACAGAGCAATGCATCCCAATAAAAAGAGCATTATCTAAACCCAAAGCCTTGAGAATAACATTAAATGCTGCTATTTTAGAATGCCTGAAGACAAATTGTAATAATTACCATCTTGAACATGAGCATCCTCATCTTCTGACTTTTTTCACACCATTAGTTTTTCAAAAATTTTCCTTTCTACTCGCCTACCTTCTTCTGCACGCACAAGTGTGTGCGTACATGCTTAACGCTGCAAGTGGGGTCGAGGGGTGGAAAAGGGACATAGCACTTCTCAGAACTGAATGCAATAAAACTCACATAAGTTGGATAAATACACTGCCTGGCCAAAAAACTCACACACTCTAAGATTTCATTCAATCACCTTTAACATGGACTACAGCATACAATTTGGTGGCCATTTCATGTGTGAAAATGATTGCTCATACTCCCAGAACCACTCTTTCATAATTTGAGTCCTGGGAATTGCTTGTGTGAAAAATTTTTGTTATCAATTATAAACACTGTAAATTCACATTGCAATATAATTGTGCCAATCTGTGATAGGATTAAGTCTGTGATTTATTTTTTTTATTGTTTATTTTAAAAAGTCTTATCATATCTTATGGAAAAGTCTCAATCTACTAGTCTGTGATCGATTGCTTTAGTCTTCTCTCACATACCAAAGGGAAAGTCCACTATATTGTCCTCTTTGCAGTAAACCTCTCTTGAGGAAACACCACACGTCACTCTTGTGATTATTTCTACCCATTTTTTCAGGTGTGTTGTCTGTTTCACACCACTAAAGTGACTGTAACAAGGTGTTTAATAAGCATTTTGAGTAAGCAAATGTTAGCTACATTAATTTTTAATTTGCAAATATGTTCATATGTTTTGTAATGCTGCGTATGCAGTATGTTTTGTACGCTTTAGAGGTTTTCTGAAAGTTTATATAGCTAAGGTTACTGTATGGTTTACTGAAAAAGTTGAGAAAAATGTTAATTGTGCTAATTGATGCTAAACTTAAACGTCTCAGGGAAATACAGTGTGTATTACATAGAGTATGTATTCTCCTACAACAATTTCTAATCCTGTAGATTGCATTTTGTGATTTGTCATATTTTTGAATATTCATTCAAGTAAAGCTACTGTTAAAGAAACACCACACATCACTCTTGTGATTTATTTTTACCCTTCTGAAGTAGCTTCTTCTTCTTTTTTTTGGTCAGGCTGTGTATATGGGGCACAACAGACATTTACTACATACTGCTACTGTAGCTATTTAGCAGGACATTAAACACTTTATTTTCTTTAAAGCATTAAAACTGAAAATACCTGATAAATCAGGTTAGGGATGCTGGTCTGTCTTAGACATTGCTGGTGCTGACAAAGCATTTGGTGGCCGAGGTGTAGACGTTCAGCAGGGAACTGCTTAATTTGAATTTAGAATTCATGATGACCAAACATTCACATGGTGAATATAAATCCTTTTTATTTTACAAAAGTAAAATGGTGTAATTATATTTTAAAATGTATTACATGTATTTTATCTTCCATAACGTATAGCATGAACATCTAATATAGGTTTTCTATTGTGAACAATCTAATTTAGTCATTATTACACATAAATAAAATCTAATTACAATCAATGTACAGTTACACTACCTACCAGCTTGTGTTTCTCATAAGCATTTTCTTCCTAAATTCACCTTCTCAGTGATTTTTACTCCAACATTATGTCACTCATCAATGAGTTATTTAAGAAATGCGACTCGGCTTGGCTGTGCACTACTCTACTTAAAGAATATCTGTCTAATATCTGTCTCTTCTAAGATCTTCTGATGTCTCCCAATCAATGCATTTCTTGCCATGTAACTGGACCATTATAAACAAAGAATACTGCAGGCTGATCTGGGGTCTGTCTCCCACCTTAGCACCTAGACTGCTCTCATAAAGGAGAGTAATGATCTTGCTGCTTCTTGCTCTGGGACCCTTAGTCTTATCTCTGAATTTTACACAGTATATACAGTGCTGGTCACTATTATTGGCACCCCCGGTGCTCTTAGGCTTCTAATAAATATTTTTCTTTATTTAAACAATATAGAATCATAATGCAAAAAGAGAGAAAAATCCAACCTTTGAAGTACAATATTTCAGTGGAAAAAAATCCCACATTTTTTTTTCCATGAAAGCATGTGTGTCACAATTATGATATACCCCAAGACACCACTTAATCTCCTCCTATAACATTTATACAGTATATATACTGAACACATAAATAATGCACTGAGTTCCTTTGAACTGTGTGTGTCTTCTACTTATGCTCTGAAAAGCCTTTATAACGGCTCTTATCTGAGGTGTTTCTAAGTTGGTGATTTTTGAGGCTGTTATACTAAATGAACTTATCCTCTGCAGAAAGGTAGGTTTTAGTCTTACCTTCCTAGATTGTTCTTTATAAGTGCCAGATTCACCTTGCTGCTTCATGGATTTTGCAAATGCACTTGATAATACTGTTCTTGCAAGAACTTTTCTTCCTGTCTTAAAATAACAACTGACAGTTGTTGTTGTTATTGTTGTTACTTACCTAATGCCATATGTGTAATTGCATAGTTATTTTCAGTATTGTTGCAGACTACTTCTATAGATTTATACACACATCAGGAAAAGAAAAATAGTAAAATGTATATTATATTAATGTAATATGAATAGCATTATCATACAGTTATCAATAGATAATGTATGGCAATAATTTTGTATTAAACATTTTATACAAGTTTTTTCTTTTCCTAAAGTGTATATACATTTTTTTTTGGATGACACTGTGTTCCTGTGTATATGTCTTTATTTATATAATGTGTGTGTGTTTGCTTGCTGCCTTGATAGAGCCTACTGTACTTTAGAGACAACACTTAATTGTTATTCAACAGCACAAATCCACTGCTGCTCATTCCTTTGGGATTTCTGATCTGGGCTCTCTCCTTTTCATAATTTACATACTGACCCTCAGTTGCATAATTTGCTGTCATGGCCTGTTATACTGATGATACTCTATGTACTCTTCATATGATCCAAATCAGTTCAAAACTCCTACTCTTCTTGCTCCCTTCTGCATTTAACTCTTTGAGATCTGTGATATTAAGATTAGCTGCAAATTTCTTAAATTATAATGGACAAAACAGAACTTGTATTAATTATATTTATATTTATTAAATTAATCTCTTGTTTGTACTAGGTTTTAACTATGTATTGACATTGACAGAATTCTTTGTCTTTTCTCCTGAATGTAAAGCAAATATACAGGAAAACAGAATCACTAAGTAAGCTAAAGTGAGAATCAAATGTAAGTGTATAGTGTATATATACTGTACAGCACCAGTCAAAAGTCTGGACACAAGTTTACATTCTAGAACAATGCTGTATTTTTTAACACTATAAAATCTACAGTATATAAATAAAAAGTTTGTCTGTACAATTGGTCAAAACTGGTCAAGTGGTCAATTGTCCATTAATTGATATAATTTAATGAAACTTTGGCAGTACTTGGGCATTTACCTCAAGTTAAACGTGCATCATAAATGAAATCAAAATGTTGAGTTGAAGTGAACTGAGTAGTAATGTGCCAAATAATGTCACACCATTTTTTTTAGCACATCCTCTCAAGGTGTGTGGCTATAAGCATCACTCAACAAAGCGAATCCACAGAAGCCCAAGGAGAGGACATGTAAAATACCCGAACTGAGAACTCGGTACTATGCGGTAGAATTTGCAAAACCCATTAAGCACGATGATGAAACTGGTTCTCATGAAGACCTTTCCAGGAAAGCAAGACCAAAACTTAGCTCTGCAGCAGAGGAGAAGTTAATTTAGAGTTACCAGCCTCAAAAATCACCAACAGCACCTCAGATTGAAGCCATTATGAAGTCTTTATAGAACATGAGTAACAAACACATCTCAATATCAACTGTTTGAAGGAGATTATTGCATATTATTGATCCCTTCAGCATTATTTTACTATGTAAAAAGAAATAAAAAACCAAGGACATAGAGACCAAACATAATACTGTAGAACAAATCTCTTTCACAGGATTATTCTCAATTTCAGAACATGAATCTTTTTTGGGATATTTAAACACTTCTGCTGGAGACTCATTTAACCAATACCAGTCTCACCATGACTTGTAATGATGAATTTAGATTTGACTGGGCATTTCTGGATTTTTGTGAAACAATACTGAAACAGTGAGAAAATGGAACAAGTTTACATCTTGTCAAAAATGTAAAATGTAGAGTAAATTTTAGAAACAGATTTTTTTCAGTAGGGCATTTAATGTTAAAGCTCTTCTACTTCATTTCTTAAAGTCTTCAATACACCTTTTTTTAACAGAATGTCTGTTCACATCGGAAGCAGATTTAGATATGAGTGACATGGGCAGCTCTCAGGGCAGCATCTTTCCAGGGGGCGACACAGAGCATGCAAAAGAATATGCAGTAAAAGGGAAGGAATAAAAAATACAAAAAAATAAATAAGTAAATAAATTAATTAATTAATTATTTAGTTAATAGCTTTTAAAAAAAGTTGAAACATTTGTGCAATCAGTTTTCTATTACTTGTTTGCGCTTTGGATTTTTGTCACCATGTCACTTAATTAATCCTGCTGGTGCCCTGACTCTAGTTTGTGAACGATGCTGGATACTGACTGGGATGTTCCTTAATGAGGAAGGAGACTAAGTGGACATCACCCCACGTATTCCTATTGGAAGCCTGACTGAGGGGTGGGATAGGGGTGTTGGACTTTTGTTGGATACACAGCAATTACCAAAATCAATCACTGTTAAACTCTACTGAATAAACCACAGCTCATTCATAATACTGTGAATATATACTGCACTGTATAATTTATAGGCATGTTTGCTTCTTATGTTTAGGGGGAAATCATTAAGCATCATATATAACCAGTCAACACATCCCCAAAGTGATTTAGACTTGATTCTCAGTTGGTGGTGGGTAACGTCCTAATGGGGATCGGATTAAAAAAAACAAGTAAAGTGTCCAGTTTAAAATTTTTTATACAGTGGAACCTCGGATTGCGAGTAACGTGGTTTACGAGTGTTCCGCAAACCGGGCAAAGATTTTTAATAAATTTTTAATCGGAAACCGAGCAAGTATTAGTTTACAAGCGCCGAGTATCATGTATCACGCATGCGACTCTTATTTTGACAACGAGCGTCACTCTCTCACCTTTTCATCACCACAATCCCCCCCCAGACCCCCCCGCCCCCACGGCTTCGCAAAAACACAAACTCTGCTCGTCTCTTACTTGTATAATCAACATCTCCCTCTTTCTTTTAGTCTCTTATGCGTGTGCGCGCGTTATTTGACACCGACACACATGCACACCCTGACACACGCACAGACGCACTCTCGCCTTTTCACCCCCTCCCCGGCTTCACAAACACACAGAAACTCTGCTCTGTCGAGATTCTTTTCAAAGGTAAGGTGCTGGTTCATTTTTTATTTATTTTTTTTACTTTACAGCAGTGATTCCCTTAGTATGCGCTCACGCCAGTGTCAGAAAGATTTCTTTCTTCCCCTGTTAAAACGGTGTTTCCGTTGTGTTTGTGTGTGTCCGTTTGTTGTGAAACTTAAAAAGTGATTCCCTTAGTATGCGCTCACGCCAGTCTCAGAGAGATKTCTTTTTTCCCTGTTAAAACGGTGTTTCCATTGTGTGTGTGTGTGTGTGTGTGTGTGTGTGTGTGTGTTTGTTGTGAAACTTAAAAAGCGAGGTGGGGAGAGGAAGGAGGAGTGTTACTGTGTAAAACACAGTTTACACAGTAACACACGTCGCTGGCGCGCACCTACGGAATCACTTATCCGTCAGGATTTATTTGTAATTTTTTTTAAAGGTAAAGTGCAGATTAATTAGTTTTATTTTCATTTTATAGATTGTATTAATTATTTTTATGTATTTATTTTTTGGGGCTGTGGAAGGAATAATTTGAGTTTTCATTATTTCTTATGGGAAATGATGATTTGGTTTACGAGTGTTTTGGAACACGAGCCCACTTCCGGAACGAATTATGCTCGTAATCCAAGGTTCCACTGCGATGTGCCCTGCGATGGATTGGCACCCTGGCCCTAAGTCTCCTGGGATATGCTCCAGGCTCCATGCGACCCTGAATATAGGATAAAGCAGTAAAGACGATGAGAGAGTAATCAGACTAGTCATAAAAAACAGAAACTTATCAAAGTTATCTTAACTTATCTTAACAGAAACTAACAAATTATAGACTGATATCAAACATATTCTTGATTTTAGTTCAGCTGCTGAGACCATACTTACATGCAAATCGAATACGTGAAATCTTTCAGCACTGGTGAAGTAGTTAATGACTACTGTGTCTGATCAGGACTGGGGTGCATTTCTTGTCTCGCTTGTGCAGCCTTTCACACAATAGATCATACAGTAAAATTCATCTAATCTAAGACTAGAAAATATAAGGGGAGTATTAAGGGAATGGCTTTTCCCTGGTTCAGGTTGCCAGGTTGACATCTGACTGTCAACTATCAGTTTGTTAGTAGTGAATTCTTCATGGATGTAAAAAGTGGCTCTGTTTTGAGCTAATGACCATACTATGTACTGTATGCTAGCTCTAGGTGATTTGTAAACATGGTTTTACTTTCAACAGTTCTGTTCATAATACACGTTTCAGGAAAACCAGTTGACAGATTCTACAATTACAGCAGTTTCAGAGACCACATAAATTATAGGTTTACTAATTTTAATGTCAAAATTATTTTAGGAACAGCTCATTCACTGGTACTTGGAACTAATCTACAGTAATAATGATAATATTTTTCTCTCTTTGTTGTCCGTTCTAAGGAACAGTCAGAAAATCTCCTAGAGTTTAGCCTGCACTCGGGAGACAATTGCACTTACCATTTTCCTAGCCACATGACAAGTTGCATTGTTTTGCCTTATTAATTTCAAGAGTGGAAAAAGCAAGGCTGGTATTATAGCCGTTATGCCATAGGTGATAAGAACTAGTCTTGTGGATCTTCTGTTGCAATAAATAATAATAAACAATTATAAACAGTGAAAGCTTTACTGTCAATAATGAACAATTAATTAAAAATGTTGACAATTTGCTCAAGAGAATAATGCACTTTGGACCATGCTAATGTATGAAAATTAAAGACTTTGTGGTGGTTTCACATCACACTGGTGTGAATTATCCTCGCATATCGGCACGGCCCTGCATGTGTTATTCCTTACTTAGACAATGGATGATAAGCTCCTACTTAATTCTGGCAAGACAGAAGTACCTCTACCAGAGCCATAGACAGTCATACTGTAAGTAAGATTTCTGTTCATACTGTATAGTACCTCTTGATAGCATTTCAATTACAGTCATAATGGCGAACATTTCCATTGCTACTTTATCTGCTCCTCTCAAAAACCATGAGCTACTGTACAAAGGGTTCTGAATAAGGTTTAGCTATTTTAAGTAGGTTTGAGGACATTCGATTCAAACTGGCACATGTGAGGAAATTTCTTACAGTATAAGTAAAGACCTAAATCCAATTGCATTTACAGAAGACTTCAAACACAGTATAGTGAGGAAACACTTTGAATGGTGCAAATGTTTTAAAGAAGCCCCTATGTCCATGATTGACTGGGTGGTTCCGAGCACACTGCGGTCGTTCCTTTAAACATTCAGTGGAACGTCTGATATTCGAAAATTTACAGCTAACTTGTCGCTAACTTGGGTAAGACACTCATCTGTCTGTGGGAACTATACACACAATTATTCACAAACACAACAAGATATTATTTAAAATCTACATTTGAGATTTTAAGATTGTTCTTTACTTTATGTGATTCTACCCAGAAGACTATTGCCGGGAAATCAGGACTACATCACACTGTGTTTGTTATGTCTGGAAAACGCTTCATAATAAATATACTAACAAAATAAACAGCAGCACAATGACCTTTGGCATGCTCTTGAATCAATGATGCCCTGTTTAGCATACAAATGAACAGCATGTGTGCATCCATGCATTCATCTGTTAACACTTTTCTTAGAAGGCTGACTGAGATGAGAAAAAGGTAGGATGAAAATGGACTGTGCTTAAGAATGCTTTTTGTAGTAACTAGTAGAGTAAAACATTTGTAGGAAGGCCATGTCTGATGCTTGTAACTGACAGCAGCACAACATTTGTCAAGTGCTATTTGACTGCTATCTTCCAACATATTACTGTAAATAAAACATGAAACACATTCAGAAATGTCAAAATGATAGTTTGGTTTGGCCATGATTTCCCTTCCGAATAGTATCATTTCCTTTGTATTTTTTGTACATTAATTGTACAAGTACATTAATGTGTATAGAAATCTGTATAATCTGTCAGTTTCTATATAAATATACATTCATGCCCCCTATAAAAGGACTGTCCCCTCATGTCTCTGTTCATATAAGTAACGTGTTTTTACTTTTAATCCCATAAAATATCCACATGATGTATAGGAAATTAATATTTCAGGAACAGAACTTGGTCGTGTTTTCAATTTTGATATATTTTACAGACTTTTTTTGCTTGTAAACCCACAGAACTGGTAAAAAATATATATATATAGGACTTGTATACATTTGAGCACACTGTTTAGTGGTTGAATTCAGTCACAGACTGTAGATGGTTTATTTAAACTGTAAAATAGGTATAACGCATGACGGTTCCTGTCACTGTTATTGTCACATGATGGTTCTCACATACATATATTATTCAATTCCATTCAATTTGATTTGTATAGCGCTTTTAACAATGGTCACTGTTGCAAAGCAGCTTTACAAAATCAGCTGTACAGCTTTAAAAAATGATGGAAACGTGTATGAATCAAAATGATCAGATTGTCCTTGATAAGCAGGCTGACGGCGACAATGGCAGGAAAAAGCTTCCTGTGATGGCAGTAAGGTGATGGCCTGAGATGTATTATAAAATCAATACACAATAAGCAAGTCTAAAATCTCATAGGTATTTGACAAGACATTAACCTTAAGGTTTTTAAAAAAAAATTTTATTAAATGTTCAATGCATATTAAAATGCATTGAATTTTACACTGATGGCTTTGTACTTCTGTATGACAGCCTCAGGCATCTTTTTTTTATTGTGGTTATTCTCTCTTCCTGTTTGTCTTTGGCAGGTTACTTGACATGTGCAATCCTCCTGAGCCCTTTTCTTCTATGATGGGTAAACAATACTATCATAGAATAATGTGTCATGACATGAAAAAGATTGCCAATTTTGAATCAAAGACAACATTTTTTAACAAAAACAAATTTTGAAATAAGAGTAACTTGTAATACAATGTAAAAAAATAGAATTGTGTGTGTGTGTGTGTGTGTGTGTGTGTGTGTGTGTGTGTGTGTGTGTGTGCATGTGTGTATATATATTGATCACATGACAGTAAATTTCCCTTAGAAATTCTTTTTTGGTTATAATTAAAAAGCCAAATAATATTTAGACCCACTGAATCAGAAATGTATTATGTTTTTTTTTTATTACGGCCCCAAAAAAATTTCTGAGGAAAATTTACTGTCATGTGATCAACCCATACATGGAGCAGGCTAGATATTAATAGTGTAACAAAACATTCTCATATTCACAATAAGCATGCAGAATGGAAAAAAAAAAAGTTAGAGACTTTAGAGTTTTTATGATTATTGTTCTTGCTTCAAAATCACTAGCCGGGCTTCCGAGTGTCGCAGTGGTCAAATGCTCGCCCTATCATCCGGAGATCGCAAGTTCGATTCCCGGGTGATGCTGTAACCTCTCGCAGCCGGAGGGCTAGAGAGAGCTGATTGGCCGAGCTCTCTCAGAGGAAAGGGATGAGAAGTACTTAGTGCTCCCACGTTAATCACGGCTCTACAGCCAATTGAACTGAGCTACTTAGCGCTACCTTGTTCACAAAGTAATTCATGCAACACATATAAATAAAACATAGGTTTAAAGAGATTAGGTTTTCTAATATCATTATTATTATTTAAACCTATGTATTATTTATATTTATATAATAATATTTATATTTAATAATATATTAATAATTTATTATTATTATTATTATTATTATTGCTGTTGAAGAAGAATTATATAATTTTCTTATTGCCTTAGGTTGGTAAACACTTTAAACAAACCTCAGTCCTGTTCAAAAATCTTGAGCCACCCCTCATTTCTTCATATTAAACCTAACTAAAGAAATGAGAACAAATGCTTTACTGCGACAGGTCCCACAAATTGGTTATTTATGTTCCAATCTGCGCAGCAAACTCATTTCCCCTCTCGTCTGTTCCAGCCACTAGGCATTCATCATAATCACCGGCCTGATCATCTGTCATCATCTGCACCTGCTTCTCCCTGGTTTATGCCTTAAGTTAAATGTTTTACAGTATGCTTGATTATTTATTTATTTTTAAAAAAAAGAAAGACTGGCTCTTTAAGAGCAAATATTCAGAAATGAGGGTTGGTTTAAAACTCTTGCACAGGTTTGTAGTTTAAAAACCCAGATTTTACAAAATAAGCACACATTATTTTCACCTCAAAGTATATGTCTGATTGGAGAAAGGGCTAGGTTATTTAACCAGCATACTGTAAAAATGGTTTTCATCCTGCATCTTACAACTTACAATGCATTTATAGGCTATATGTGTGTATGAAATGTTTCCTGGAACCATATTATTATTGTGAGCACATTAGTAATGCCTGTGCTGTGTTGTTTGATTGGCAGTGTAAATTCATCTGCTCAGTAATGCTGGGGAAAAAATGGTAATATTGATGCAGCCAGCAAATACAGATGAAAGCTCAACAGCCTGTGAAATGAGCATGATACCAAACTTCAATATTTACCCTTTCACATTTCCCCACAGAGCAACTCAGATTGTGAGCATGCACGTGAAATGACACTTGTGGGCACAACCTTTTGGAAGTTTAATCTGAATAATGATTGTGGCTTATTTTACAGCTAAGGTAATACTAGTTGAGTCATTATGAGGCGTTAATTGTGGACATTCATTTCAAATATGGCATGTATATTTGATTTGCATCAAAACATGTTAAAGAACAAGTATGGCGGGATACAAACAGAGCAAATCTATTCGAATTATAACAAATATCATAAACAATTCTCTTAATATTTGACATTAAGCATTACATAATATTTTTGGGAAATGTGGTCTTGGATCGTATGTAAATAATGAATTTGTATCTACCCCTAATACACAGTAAACAAATTAAATCACGCAAACATCAAAGTGGAATAGGGTGTATTATACCAAATATTATTAGCAGGACAAAAAGTCTACTTTTTGTAGAAAAGTCAAATGAGTTACAGAAAGAGTTACACGATCACATCAAGAAGCATTTCATTAAAAATAAACCTTTAACCATATGATGGACATATGGTGGTCTGAGAAAACCCTTTATCGGATGAAATTAATTATTTTTCCGAAAAGTACAGACTCATGGTGTCAGACTCTAAACAGCTAATTAGCTCAAAACACCTGCAAAGATTTCCTAAGCCTTTAAATAATCTCTCGGGCTGGTTCAAGAAGCTGGCTGTTTACAGAGTGCTGTATCCAAGTGCATTAATGGAAAGTTGAATGTAAAGGAAAATTGTTATAGAAAAAGGTGCCCATGCAACAGGGATAACCACAGCTTTGAGAGGAAAAGCTTAGTGAAACAAAGCCCAGTCAATAATTTGCTGGAGATTCACTCAGAGGACTGCAGCTGGAGTCAGTGCTTCAAGAGCCACCATGCACAACTGTGTACAGGACATGGGCTCCAACTGCCGCATTCCTTGTGTCAAGCCATTCTTAAACCAGAAACAATGGCAGAAATCAAACTTTTTTATTTAAAATGTATTTTAAATTGAGATTTTTTTTCTATTTTGTATCCATCTGAAAAAAAAAAAAAAAAACTTTATAAGTTAAGTTTAAACCATCCTAAAATCTGGTTTTAAACCATCTTTAAATCTGGTTAAAAAACCTTTCCTATGACATGAATGTATCTTTATACCAGCCTTTATTTGTATATTTACAGTATACGACCTAATAGACCTGTTATTTGACAATAGTCATTATTTTCACTATTGTCATATCTCTGTGATAAACATTACCTAGCAAACATGACACCTGTTTTCAACTATTGATGGGAGAATTGGTCATCGATTATTGTCAATGATCAGTCAATTTCCTGTGCATTTCAAGTGATTGATTTTGAAAAATTGCAATCAACTTTACCTGTTAAAATTTTTTAAAAACACACCATGTGGCATATTTTCTATGCACTCAGCCACCTTCTGTGTAGCAGAAACACACAAAGTTCAAGGAACACATGCTAATACCTTTACATGTCCACAACATGGGTGTATAAAACTAAGGGAAATGTTAACATGAATATGATCTGCAAAATCTGACATACAGTAAATAGTAAAAATACAATGGCGAATAGTAGCTGTCCTGCAATGACCGTGCTTATGCTTTGACAGATATTGGCAGCATTAAGATATTTGATGATAGATGTGAGTATGTGAGTAATCCTATTTGATGTATGGAGGTGTACATCAGGAAACACAAGTGCAAGAAGCATTGGATTATGCAGTTAACATTTTTATTTATTTTTTTTTGTTTTGTTGAGGAAACCAACATTGATTGGTTTCCTCAAATCGATGATCAATTATGGAATGGTTACCAACTTTCATCACTACCAGCACTTTAAATCTTATCCTTTTAGTCAGAAGCATCACAGATTAGAAGTCAGTCTCAATATTTGATGAACAGCAATCATTCTCTTGACTGTTTCAATGTTCACGATCACTGGTTGCTGTAATAGTCCTGAATTAATCAAGCAATAGTTTAATGAGTTTGGTTGGGATTTTTTAAACTAGCATTCCTGTATTGTACAGTGGTACACTTCGCCTCCATAGCATTATGTGATATTATGTGAAATTTGGTAGCTGTTATTTATTGTGTTTCTAAACTGAATCATTTAGGCTAATGCACATTTTGCCCTGGGACTTAACCAGCAACTTGATTAAAGGATTACATTCTCTGTGTGAGGAAAACACACTTAGGTTGCAAGTTTGCAGTTAGAGCACCTTCAGGGAGAATAACTGTTTTTAGAGTTGTGCTTGATTATCTGGCTTTTGTGTACTTAGTTTGTTCACTGCAATAAGGCTAGAAGATAAATTTAGGAAAAAAATATATTTCAATGGAGTTATGATTTCTTAAAGCGGCGATAATTTTTTTAAAAAGTAAAATCTGAATCTTGGACAAAACCTGGTTTTGCAGCAGACAGAGTTTAGGCAAAAAAATCTGAAAGGTTTTACCAGACCAGACATAACAAACCAACTGGGGACCGGCTATGACGGAATCAAAATGCATACTCACAAGCACACAAAACACAACATGTATTACTCTGACTTGTGTGGATCCTCTGCAGCCTGAGGGAGTGCATCTGCTGTATCATGATAAACATAGTAATTTCAGCCTCACAACAGCCAACATTTCTACCAATAAGAATCTGCAGATCACAGTTTTTTTTTTTTTTTTTAGCACAATCGTTGCAATTATTCTATTAAAATGTCATACACTAGCCAAAAAAATGAAGCTTTCTTAACCAAAGTGTTCAGAATGTTTGAATAATATGTGTTGCAAGTACTCTGGTGCTATGGTACACAAAATGAAGCAAACACACAGGCACGATATGGGGCTAATATTGTAATAGTTTCTGTTTCCCCCTTCTGCGCTCTTCTCTGTTTAAATTGCCATTGCCTGTTCAGCTGTTGGCAGGTGACTGATTAGGTGTTGGCATCTATCCCTCTGTCCTACTTTTAGGTGCCTCTCTCTCTCTTTCTCTTCTCTAGTTCAGTGTAAGCTAGTGTAAAAGGGCCTACAGAAAAAGAGCATCAGCAAAATATTTGTCTCTATTTGGCAAACTGCTTTTCAAATATGTTTTAGATAAGAACTTACCAAACTACATTCTCTCCAGCCTTTTATCATGGTCCAGTTTCCTATTAACAATAAGAAATGTGACACATCGATCTCACTCACCCTTCAACATAACGACACATTTGCCTGAGAATGGTTAACAGCCCATAAGCACCGAGGAGGTAAAATGTGTTACTGATTCAACTTTTCTTTTTTATAATTGTAATATATAATGTAATCCACCACAAAGAAAAATACATAAATTCATATAAGACAGAAAGATCACAGTTTTACTCATGTGTAATACTTCTTACTGTATATGGAACATTTTTAATGGTATAGTTGGAGCACAGAAGACAAGTACCCAGGTACAGTTATAAATGTGCTGAAGTTGACTTGAAGATAAAAGTCTCTCAGCTACGGTATTAGTCTCTCAGTTTGTATGTGCAGTGTCGAATCCATCATTCCAAATTTCCATAGTTTTAAATGCAGACATTGTCCAATATGAGCTAAGAGATGGTAAAAGAGTGGACCTCGCTACATACCAGTGTCATGGTGGGTGATACAGACACAGGTGGCGGTAAAATGAGCTATACTGGGAGCAGCAAACAAAATCAATATGTAATCCAAAAGCATTGTAAAAGAAAATCAGGCAGGGGTCAGCCAATCAAAAAACAACATGAACTAGGGCAGGCAAGAACACAATGAGAAAACCAGAAACATGATCAGAACCAAAGACAATCAATAACGAAAAGGCTTGGTACAGACTGGCATGGAAATGCAGCGTATACTCTGCATGAAATAAGATTGGTTACTGTTAGTGAATATGCTTGTGATTGGAACCAGGTATGTGTCATCAGTTTTCTGAATGAAACCATGAGTCTATTATGGATGATTGTCGTAGTGGCACCCATGTTTTTTAGGCTGTGGTGCATTCTGGAAGCTGTAGTTTGATACCGAGTGCAGGTACAGTAGATATACAGTATATTTGCAATTAATTTCTTAGTGCACCTAGATATCAGGTAAACAGAACATAACAACAGGTTTACTTTGACCATACCATTAAAATCCATGTATTTGGAGAATCCCATGCTGTGGACACTTCACGGGAGCCAGCAAATGTCCTCAAGAATTCAGCAGTCTTCGTAAGGACCAAATGCCTTTTATTGTCTATGAGCTCAGTCACACTGCAAGACTAAGTTTTATGCTTACAGTAAATCTGATATTTTTGGTAAGTTGTTTACATTATTTTTAGACCAAAGAGGAGAACACGACAACAAACCCAGGGGAAGCCATGACACATGATGACCTTGTATATTGACTCAATTCTACATAGCTTCCTTTGATTTTTGATTAACCCTGAGAGTCAGTGGAACTTTATTGTTTATGTTTTAGATCGTTTGCCTTTTTACTATGTTAAAAAACCATGAGGCTGAAAAGGTACAATAGTGAATGCTATTAATTGGTAAACATGAAATAACTAGGCCTAGCGCGGTGGTAACATTGAGGACTCCACCTTGGGTTGGGTTAATATCTACATGGAGTTTCCTGTGGGTTCTCTGGTTTGCTACCACTGATCATAAAATATGCAAATAATTGTGAATGGTGTCCTGCTGTCCCATCTAAGGTCAATTTTACTGACTCGTTTCCAGTATTCCCCAGGGACCTGCTCTGGTTTTACAGCAACCTTGACCATGATAAAGTGGTCAAGACAAATGAGTCATGAATACTAATTTAACTCTCTCTCTACTAGTTACATCATTACTATTTTAATTGTGGCAAAAAACTTTGGACCTTTAAATGTAAGCCTGTATCCAAATGTATTTTCCACATGGGGCAATCTCTTCTTTAACAAATTTGAATATCTCATGGCAGTATCAAGGCCCCCTTCATTCTTACAACTTACCAGGACCTTTTTTATGAGGCATTATCAAGTATCAAACCTATTTTGAAACTATAATTTCTTCAATGTACACAGTTAAAAATTAACCTGGAACAGGTCCTGTAAACAAAATGCGTAGACATTCTATTTATTTCTTTATTTAATTTATATTTACATTGATCAATTATTAAATTAAGGTGGTTTCAGTGACTTTGAATATCAAACTTGCTCCTATCTGCCCATGACAATATTTAAGGATTAAGAGGTATATAAACATATAGGCCACTTTGACATTTGTGTAATTTGTCAATGTTTTTATCTAGGATAAAAATGTACACCCAAACGGCCCGAAGTAATTGGACTGATGTGGTTTTCTTGGAAGAGCTGTGCCTGTTCTTGAAGGTTACATTATAGCAGAATATGCATATGGGACACAGTTAGGTATTTCATTGCAGATGCACAGAACATATACCACACAATCTTTTTTATAGCAAACATTTGAGAACCTAGGCAGTTTTCCTTGTCTACTGTACGTTTCCATTTTCCTAATCATCTTTGTTTCCAGGCATAACGGAAAGTTGTTTGTGTGTTGGATAATGGATATGACCAATGCTCAAATTGCTGGACATGATCAATGCCCAAATTGCTTTCAATCAATTAGACATAATGACTTAGACATTATTCTAATTAGAGAATAGTGCCATTTGCCAACATGGGGATGCCAATGTGCTCACAAGCAAGCAGTTAAACAGGCAAAAGAAATCAACTTCCATTATGGTGTGATATAAGGAAAATTGCTTAAGAAAATGGGTAATGCACTGCAAGCTGGCACTGAGAATGCTTAGGCAAAACTAAAGCTTAATCATTCACCTAACAAGACAGATGAAATGTCTTTCCAATTTATGTTGGAGAGTGTCTGGGCTATTTCACTGAGTTCCTGTTTCAAGGCATATGCACTAGAGAGAGCAAGCAATCTGCAACCTGGTATGGAAGGTGTTGTGTAGTTACAGGTCTGAGATTCTTTACACATCTTTTTAAAACAGCTGCCATTCCATATGCTGCTCGTATAAGCTCTGATGTCAACAAACACACCTGCTGTATGACCGTGGATCTAAAAGATTCATTTCAAGTTTCTGTTGAAAACAGGTGATCGTTCTGCTTCTACATCAGTAGAGCGTCATATTATATCAATTCAGCATCCTTCCCCTTGGATTGGCTCCACCACCCAGGGTGTTCATGAAGTGTGTGCAAGACATCCTATGCTTCTAGAGTGATAAGATCTGTATGTACCTTTCGCTCTAGATGATTGGCTGCTATGTGGACATTCTCAGCAGCAAGTGAAGAGTTACTTTCAATGTCTACTCTCAATGTCCATTAGATTCCGCAGACTCGACTTTTGTGTAATTACACCCCATATGTTGTGTGGCAAGTTTGAGTGACACTATCTGACCCTGACTAACTCTCAGTAGAAAACAGGATTGATAGTTTGAGTGCTTCCCACTGCATATAGCCATCAGACTAATCTCAGTTTTGCTTAAATCGCAGCAGCACAACTTTGATTAATATGAATCTTTAATAGAGTACTATACCTTATTTGCAGTAAAAAATTAGTATCAATAAATTGTTTCAGTATTAATATTAGAGTAGATCTCACTCCCAAAGATATCAGCATAGTTTTTATAGGCTAAATATGTAAGATCAGTGTGATGAAGGTGTCCTGTTTTATATTAGGACTTGTGTAGGAACTGAGCAGAGCAAACTCCACTAGGACTAAGTCAAAGCTAACTTGGCATTCCTCTGCTTCGTGACTATTTGTTGTAGAACCATGATTACATACATAATCTACTGTCTGCATGACAAACTACAATTTGATTGCATTATTGTACAAATTAACAATTCATTTTTGTAACGTTTTGATAATCAACATTCCAGTAACCCTCACATTTCAATTTTAAGTAAGAGAAAAAAAAAAGATCTGATTATATGTATGGTTAGTAAGCAACAGAAGAAACAGGCTCTGGGACGTTTAACCATGTGTATCATAACCATATGTTACACGTGACCTAACAATCATATATTTCACTGACCATTGATCGCCAGCATCGGTAAAAGTAGGTGAGAACAATCAGCAAATGGAATGAGTGTAGAATATCTTCCTGCCAAAGCCCACATTTAAAACCAGTCACAGAAGCACTTTCTGCAAGAAAACACATCTGATCATTTTGTCATTTTGTCTATTTTGTAACTGTGTCTAAGTTGTCCTGAATTGCCTCTAATCCATCCATATTGTCCTGTTCATGGCTAACCTGAGCTACAAAGCTAACTAGATTGCAAAACAAGGCAGAATCGCAAATCACTCTCTAACTCAAGAGCAAGGGCACTAATTGGTGTATAGAACAAGGACCTGTACACCCTACAGTACATACAAGTAAGGCACTAGCTTTCTGTCTAATGTTTCCTTGGGATTCAACCTCGGAACCCAGAATTTCTCTAATTGATTTCTTGATGTTGTACTGAGTATGAGCTTGGGCATCAGCTTCATGGCTCTGACTGTATCGCAGCAATGTTGATATTAAGTATAACTCTTGTGATACTGCGTTATTATACTGCACTCCAACTGATTTTAATCACCTGACCAACTTAATAATGAACTTTTTTGCCATCCCAGGTAACAGGGATGTAAATGTGTATTAGACATTTTGGTTACTTCCAGTACTCTAACGATTTACCTACAACTGCAAAAATCTGAGAATTTTCATTTGGCTGGTTCCAACAAGGAACTGCATTTTAAAATAAATAAATAAATAAACCCAAATAGATAAAAAGGTTCCCTATTTAGGTATAGACATAGCATTTGTTAGCTGATTAATCAGTGAAAGGTGTGTGTGTGTGTGTGTGTTTGCAGATCAGTGTTGTCTGAAAGTGTTGATCTGCAGGGAGCTAATGAACGACTCACATAATCTACTCTAGCACAGATCACTTCTCATTTGTCTTCCCCCTATCAAAGCCTTCTTGTTTTATTGCTTTCTCCTTCCATACTTCTCACTTAAATCCCTTTTGGTCTGTCATCTTTTCTTTCTCATCTTTCTACACCCATTTCTCTGTATTTTTCACCTACACTGTGCGTTTCTCAGACTAATTTTACATGCATTTTTATTGATTTGCATGTTTATCTTTTGGGTGACTTGTCCTCCAAGGCCACCATAGGTTAAGTATGAAATATTATCTTTGCAATAGTCATCACTAGATAAGATGTTCATCTTGCATATGATCAAATTATAGTCCCTAGCAACGATGACTGGATAAGGAATAGCATTTTCTGTTGTATTTGCTTTTTGCCAATATATTTTGGCATCAGGATTTCTTATCAGTTTTAATACAGCAGTTTTGCTTCACAACAGGTACACAGAGAAATCTGCAACATTATTGTTGGTTTGCAATATCTTCAAAACTGGCATTCTGAAAATAACTTCATCGACATTGAAATAATTTTCAAAAAATGTAAAAAAAATTTTTTTTAAACAACTCAACACATTTTCTCATTTCCTCACATAATATGGTCTTTAAATAACAAAGACAATCCTACTACTGAATGATTTGTGTGATTTTATATACAGTAAGTCCTGAACTCCCAATCATACACTTCAAAACCAAAGAGCATGTTCAGATTTTATCAGATTCAAAAATCTAGATTTGTAAGCTAGATCACCTCAACATTCTATTAAATTCAGAAGGTATACAACTCCCTCTAGCCTCACTGTCTGCTTGCACAGTATCACCCGGAAACCCTGCAGAGATTGCTATTTATTATACAAACACACTTTGAACCTTTCATGCTCATAACCTTATTGCAGGACCTCACAAAATTGCTTTCAAGCCCAACAAGCAGGGGGTCGTAAATTATTCATCCCTAAAAAAAAACATTAAAATGGGGGAAAGATTAAAAAACTACATTTGCACACTTTTTTTTTTCCTCCTTAAAAGAGAAGCACTTTCAGTAAGCCTTTAATCCTGTGATTGATATTTATGTGCATGGAAACAATTAGCTGGCATTTTCTGGTCTGCAGTTTTCTCAAGACAGTTGCTGTGGAGAGAAGCCACTGTCAATAAACAACAATAAAATATAGTCAAGCAGAAGGATAGGGAGAGCTGGTGTGTGTTCTATTGCTAATTTGTGAGATGGTTCATACAGTATTATCTGCTACTTGTTGTGTCTGGATGCAACCAGACTTGGTGAGAACAGTTTCCATGGAGACGATTACTGTGTGATCTCTATATATGGTGCTGGTTTGAATTATTACTACAACACACACACACACACACACACACACACACACACACACACACACACACACACACACACACACAGAAAGGCATGTTTGTCTAAGGGTGCATGTTGACAAGCAATGGATGCCTAACACTTCATTTTTCTGTAATTAACATCTTATAAATATGAATACATTTCAGTAAGTTCTTTTTAATAATACACTTTAGTAGGTGCTACTGTATCTCTATATAGATGAGTCATATCTAAAATCTGTTCTTTGGCATAAAAGTCAATTATTCAGTTCCACGCTATGCTATTTGGAATTGAATAGTGTCTGGTCTGGGATATTCAGACTCAATTAAACTATATAAAATACTCTTCACATTGTGAACAGTGCCACATGGATAAAACTTCGCTATTGTCAGAATGTCCTTTTTAATTCATGAATCATTAATGGTGAAAGGCACCTGCATACTGTATATTGAGTTGGAGCTAGACTAAAACATGTTTTGTTCTACTCAGGTGAGGCCTAGAGATAAAGTAACCTGTTTACAGGTCTGCAGAAACAGCTGCTGAGATTCACACATACTGAATAATTTTCTGCTGCCTTGTCTGCAAATTCATCAGCCTGAAATCTTTTTCTGTTTGACTACTTTTGCAGTGAATCTCTCTCTCTCTCTCTCTCTGAGTTTGTGTGTGTGTATGAGAGAGAGCGAGGAGAGAGGCCAGTTGTCAGTCCTATGTGGTCTTTCCTTGACATTTAGATGAAATGCAGATGCATGCATATATTACCCTCAAAGGCAGAAAATGCTACAAATCACATTTAAATTAGCAAGTTGCCGTCAATGCTTCAAAAACAGGGGAATATTAAATGGCGCTCTGTGGTTCTCTCTGAGAGAGAATGAGGTCACTGTGGATTCGGGGAATGGAGGATGAGTAACTCTGCCCCCCCCCTCCCCCCTACCCCCCCGTGTTGTACTACCAACTTCTTACTGTTATTTAAAATCACAGGTCAGAGTATTAAACTCCTACTGGTCTCCCCGCCATCCCCCATCCCCCGCCCCCCACACACACTTCCATTGCACAGTTAGGTTGAGGGAAGGATTACAGGAGATGCGTACTGTACTGTATTTTCGCTGGATGCACATGGTCTGATTACGCAAGATTAGAAGCGGAGAAAGTTTCAATACTCATCATGTAAAATGCAGCACTGTTAAATTAAGTAAATAAACACAGTGTATTATCTTTCCTCCTGAGCAGATGTGGTATACTCAAGTAGAAGAGTAGACTCTGTGTTTATATATTTTCACATCATCTTGTTTGACAGGTATCAACATTTAAACATTCAAGAAAACATGTTTTCTCACCTCCAGGCTGATGACCTGATTATTACCTTGCATTAGGTTCTGAAATGCTAATATTGAAATGCAAATGTTGATAGTGGCACTTAATTCAGATTTTCATAGCAATAAACAACTTTACAGTCTATATGAAAATAAAGCGTTTCCTCTTGCATTATATGTTATGAGAGTGCACATTTTTGTTGCTCCTGTTAGGGGTGAACAGAAAGTCATCCATCATGGGAATCTGCATATACTGTATTTGATTTGGAATAGGTTTTATGCCAGATGTCTTTCCTGACACAACACTACAATTTTCCCAGGCTTTGCAACATGTAATACATGGCGTAAGCTCTTTTAACAATGGTCATTGTCGCTAATCAACAATCAGTTGTCCCTGATGTTCAAACTGAGGGCAAAGGTGCCAAATAGGAAGAAACCTTGAGAGGAACCAGACTCAACAGGGAACCCATCCTCATTTGGGTGTTATCAGATAGCATGGATTGCTTGGCAGTTGTACTGTGTGCTATGAGGCTGAGAGTTCAGTATAAGTAAGGGGGAAAGTGTTTAAGTTAATATGAAGTCCGCCTTCACTGTTGGAGGCTTGGGCACACAACGGTTTGTGGAAATTTAGTCCTAAACTATTAAGGGACTGTAGAAAAACTGCATCAGCCAAGTCCAAGACCATTTCATGGTCAAGTGGAACTGTCACCAGTCACCACACACATCCCAAGCAGACCACACAGGGCCATCCTCAGCAGCGACTATGTGTCAGACTGGTCCAGGAAACAGAAGGGGTCGGGATTTCTGTCAATTAAAGAGTGATAAGTGCAGCTCAACAGAGAGAGAGAGAGAGAGAGAGAGAGAGAGAGAGAGAGAGAGTTTGGTATACTCACAGTCTCATAAGAGATAAGGTACTTATTAGGTGTGTTAGGGGATAATGTGCATATTTTGTGCAAGGACAGGACTAACTAAAAGGTAGAGCCAGTAGGAAATACAGACATGAGGGCTCCCTCAGAAGTAAAGCAACCAATCACTTGACTGTCAACAAACCTGAGTGATCAATGAGAGTGGGGAAGACAGCATCTAAACATACCAGTTCACCATAATACTCTAAATTCACGAGTCCTCCAGATCGGCACCTTTACCTAAGACAACCCTATTCACAAGATGTTTGGATAAATAAAAAAAAGTTTTTTTGCCCAGACTTAAACATCAATTTCAAAGCTACTGCACAACTTTGGGGCTTTGTAAGAAAAAGCTCTGCCTTGTAATACAAAATACAAGCAGCCTGCATCCCTTAACTGATGTAAGCATGGCAGATCATAAAACACTAGTAATTCACACAGGTACCATGGTGGTAGACCATTTAGTGCTTTATAGGTCAATAGTAACATTTTAAATCAATGATGGATTTCATTGAGCGCCAAAGCAGTGTGGATAAGGTAGGAGTGCTTTGTTCATATCTTCTGGTTCTCCCGGATAAATATGAGGGCTGTGGACTAACTGGGCTTTGTTTGTGAACCTAGTAGAACATCCAGACAGTAAGGCATTACAATAATCCAACCTAATGGTAACAAAAGCATGAACTAATTGTTTGCATCATGTAATGACAATATATTCCAATATCTTCTGAGACAAAAAAGGGCTATCCTGTAACATTATCTACGTGAGCTTCAAATGACTGAAATCAGTAATCAGACGAAGGTGTTTTACTGTTGTGCATGATGAAACAGAAACGCCCGCCAGATTTACTCTGTGATCAGAAACTCGCACACTTGTAGGAATTTGGGAATGCATGTCTTTGGACTGAGGGAGGAAACTGGATCACCCAGAGGAAACCAACCAAGCATGGAGATAATATGCAAACTCCATGCACACAGACTGAAAGAAGGACGTGGATCCTTGACCCTGGAGATGCATGGCGACATTGGTAACCACTATACCACGATGCTGCCCATCCTACAAAACACAATAGTCAAAAAGAAGCACAATAGACAAGGACATGAGGAACACCATGACAAATGGCACATAATTCAATGAATGGCACACAAAAATAAAGCCTTTACCCCTAGCTGATACCTAGCTTATCTTCATGTACTGCTCTTCTTTATTGAAACAATGAAAACGCCTTCCACAGCGCTATGGTTTAATCTCAGCACCTGTGACTCTGAACACCGAGAAGGTTAGGCCTCCATGCCTTTCCCTGTAAACTTGTACGAAGTCAGGGTGATGTGTACATGGTTTTGTAAACCAAATTGTGCACCAGATGTATGAACATTTCAGTAACTAAGCTAAACATTTTTATTATTGTGTTTATGATCATAAATGCCAATCACCAGTAAAGGATGAGAAGCATTCACAGAATAACTGATTTAGTGATAGCCTGTAATTTCTGCAAAAGGTAAAGTTCTCAGTGAGCTGAAAGAGAAAGGCACATCATCAAATATATTCTTTAAATAACTGTGCATCCCCTAATTTCACTTTTAGTAATAACATTTCAGCCAGGACATCAGCTTCCGTAGGCATGGGATATGCTTTTTCATCCAGTTTTGTCCAGACTTTGTGTTTTTTTGTTCCCTAATTGAATGTGAATTTAATCGTAAATTGAATCGTGATCAGGTATCGTTTAAACATTTGTTGAAATCAAATCCTAAAAACAAGAGTAGAACTCATAGCTATGTTTAATAGTGAAAAAGACAAGACAATCACTTACCAGTAAGGCTAAAAATGTTTTCAGTTGGCTAGGGACCATAATGAATGGACTGTGGAGCATTGGAAAAAGGTTGTGTGGTCGGATGACTCCAAAATGTACCCTGTTCCAGCACGATGGGCACATCAGGGTAAGAAGAGAGGAGGATGAAGTGACTGACGTACCCATCATGCCTAGTGCCGAAAGGACTATAACAGTGTCTGTGCCAGTCTGTGGTTTTGCAGAATTCATGATTTCTCATGTGATGTTTGTTTTCTCACCTGATCTCATCTTTTGGAATTTTTCCTACTTTAGGAATCCATGAGAATCTTTTAGTGAGCCATGAGATTCTAATATCTCATGTGATCATGCTTCTTTGTGACTATGACACTTGTTAAAAGCTCTATACAAATATTGGATTCCAATTGGAGGTTGGAAAATTGAGTGTGATCTCAATCACGTGACAGTGTAAACATTACATGACTTTAATGATTTATTTTCATTCAAATGAGTGTAATTTTGCTTAAACGTATTCTTTAACCCCTCTACATCAATCAGATTATTACTGAGACCTATAAGTTACATTTAGCAATTTAACTGCAGCTTACAAAAGAGTTTATAGTGTCAATTTGAACAGAAACATCTGACATTTTTTTTAAAATTATAAAACAAAATTAACAATGCCCACATCATTAATGGTGAAATGATTGAGAGGTTTGCATGCCTTATTTATCTGTAGTATAAAGACCCAAAGTTTCTGTGAGATACTAATTGTGTGTGTCATTGGCATTGCAGGCTAGGCTACTAACAGGATGCCAAGCCATAAGAAGTTTCTAGTAACATCATTGGAAAGTGTTAGATTAGCCAAATAGCACTTCCTGTGCTTTACCGATAATCCATGAATGCCATTTTGGCCAATATCAATTAGATTCCTAAACAAACATTTTAATAAATGCTTCATGCTGATTATAACCAAGTAGCTAATTTGTTCTCAAAATCTCATTTTCATACTTGATTAGAAATTGTTTACAAAAACTTAAACAGTCCCTGCACCACTTCAAAATGAGGGATATATTGTACATAAACGTACAGTCAGCAGTCCAAATTGGAGGTTGGAAAGAGAAATGACTGGTTTTCCACTAAGAAGATGCTAAAGATAATGGTGAAACTCTGGGTTTTGCACAAATCAGAGAACATAAGGGTACACCAAGACTGATAAAAGGAGCTCATTTGAGATAGGATGGCTCGCTAACCTCTACTAGCAAAGGCTGCTTCTGACCAATGTAACTCCTCCAAAGTTGTTCATTTGTCGGTCAACATTTGTTAAGATAATTATCGTACCAACCCAATACAATATTAAGAACTACTGTATATTTAGCACAGGCAGTGTTATTTATTGAGTACCATGGCCCATTTCCTCCCATCAGAATATTGCAGTTAGTTTGCATCCACCTATAATATACATATTTTTTATGTTAATTACTTATATACTTATTTTACCTTTTTTCATGATAAAAGTATCCATCTATTTGATTGAGGATCTAGTGATACTGATATATCCTTCAGTCTTCTGTAAATATATGTCACAGCATGACCACTGATATCAGAAAAGATGAGTACAATTAATCTTTTTTGATGTGTTGTGAAGCTTAATGATTAAATAACTCTCTAGGAATGTTTATGAAGTGGAGATGGGAGAAAATGACTCCATTGCCTTAAAAGAGTGAGTCTTCTGAGTGATCTAGACTCAAGTCAGTCTACTGGTAATCATTCAAACACAAAACAGTAATTTTTCTATTCAGCTAAATGAATTATCAGTGTCTCTATGTCTGTTGGCTTTTATATTTTGTGAGACTTTTCATTTTCCAGAGCTCATCTCACTCACTCTCATACCAACAACAGAGAGTTTCTCACCCAGACAATGCCTCCTTCAGTTCTCTATAAATAATTGACAGACCCCTAAAGCTGATGGCTTGTTTTTACCCAGTGCAAGAAAATATCCCTCCAAATACCTGTCATTGTGTTCCTTTGTGAGGCTAACAATGATCCTTGATGCCAAAATGCTGCTCTAATGTACATTAGCAGTCAAATAATATACAGTATATGGCCCTATCTGCATAGATGGCAGAATAATTCACCAACTCATGAATGCAGTAGGAGAATGTGATTGGTACCAAAGCGGCAAACGTCACAATGTCACATCACAGTGTAGCAAACCAACAGATTGAACTACTCATCACTCAGATGGTGCGGCACCAAGCTCCCACCACAGCTACCCTAGTTCTACTAGCGATGACCCCTATTCATTCCTCATCAGACATAGCTCATCTAGACAAGAGCTTCATCTGTTTGCTCACAGATAAAATGCTAGTCTGAGTCATTGCGTTCTGGTCCCAAAGAGTAGAATATTATATGTTCTTTGCAACACCTGTTTCGATAAAGTATTAGATCATACCCCTAAGGGCAAAAAAAAGGGGAAAGTGAATCCTCTCGTTTAAGCAAGGGACCAAAAGTGTGGCTGAATTCACATAGATTATATGGTGGCAGAACTCAATGTGAATCAAGTGGCACATGGTGTAGTATAGCCTCTTGCAAAAGCACTTCAGTCCACACCTCTTATCAAGCATCCTTCACACCTTGCTTTGATACAGTGCATCCACCCAATTTCCTTTCTCAACCAAATTTTTTTACTTTAGGTACAAGCTGATCACTCAGGGAATGTCTTTCATGGTGCAGTGCTGATTGAATCTGATTGTGAAGTGAGTAACTTCATTGACTGTACCAATGTACAAGAACTGCACCCTGCAACATCCCTTAAAAATGGGGAGTCAATCATATTCTTGGACAGACTTTGTGAAGAGACCCCTGTCTACAAATGTGTCAGTTGTGGATAAAAGATCTGTCCGCCACAGTAGGCTGTAGGAAGTTGGCACATTGCTATTTGGGGAGTTCTGAAATATTGCGACCTATCAACAATGGACACATCTTCTGCCTTAAGCTAGTCAAGCTGAAACCCTGTGCAAAGTCTCTCTCCCAACTGACCTGACACCTCTGGACTGAATGGGAACCGGCATACATCATCAAGGAAATCTTAGAAACATATTTCAGGGAGGGTGAATTTCAATACCCAATTGACTTACTGATACAGATGAGCGGAGAGATGCTTGTTCCAACCCTATGTTGTGCTTAACCCTCAATTATACACCTGACCCAGGTCATTTGCCTAGGGGAAGAAAGGAAGGAAGGAAGAATGATGCTTTAGCATGTAGTACTTTGGGTTGGGGGTTAAACAACAAAACCGCAAAACTGTTAATTATTTGTCATGTTTATAAAATAAGTTTGAGCTGAACTCTAATTCTTAAAGTACATACTAATGCTTCTAACTAGGGAGTAAAATATGGAACTGAAGCTGATTCTGTTCTGAATTTACACAAACTTAATTTTTAGTGGTCCATGACAAATTATCCATTAGGCCAAGGTGTTACATCTATGTTAGAGCATTAGTCTCATCCATTCATTGATAATTCACATGTTAGTGGCTTCGCTTAATTACAGAAACAGTGGGGGATGATGTGCCCTGGGTCAACACCCTCAACAAAAGCAAAACAGGCTTTTGTGCACAACCATTAGGAAATTACCTTTCCATGAAGGGTATGGTGTGCCCATAATTCAAATTAATGCAACTATCCAAGGATTCCAAGAGGAACTGCAGTCTTTCATATTGCCATTGTCAACTTGACTTTTATCCCATTGTGCATCCTGGTGGCATCTATTCCCAACCAATGCACACACACCCTACTGTTCAAATGTGAAAGACAATAACTTCAACAGGCAATATTCTTCCATTGATTATGGTCCAGATCTGATGTACCTGCTGTGGCGACGGGCTCATAGCCAACGCGCACGGTACCGGAACAGCCTTAACCTCGTCCAGTAAAAAGGGGAAAAGACACAGGTTCAGCACCATGGACAGCGCCAGAGGTATAATTAAAGAGGCGGAGCGCCGCCACTCACCAGCATTACCGGCAGCGAATCCTCTACCGTCTGCCTGTCGGTCGCTCCCTATAAAAGGACCGAAACCGCGCCTGCCGGTGAGTAGGAAAGAATGTATGCAGGTTACTCACGTTACTCTCCTCTCCCCACAGACTCGGACTCACAGGAACCCTCGTCTGTGTATCCGCCGGCTGGAAGGCACCCGCGCACCAGCCACTCTGCACCGGTGGCACCCCCGACACTCGCTCCGACGAGCCCATCAAACCCCGACGACTCGATCGAACGTGGGCACAAAGCACCCGAACTCCTTCACGCCGTTGCACCAAGTATCCGCCGCACCTATCGTTAAGTGTCTGGTTTGCCACCCAGCACCTGTGCACTAATAAACGCACCGCACTGTTTGCACCGCATTTCTGTGTCTCTGTGTCCGTGATTTCCTGAGCCCCTACTGCGCGCTACACTGGACATTGCAAGTGACTTTCAATAGTGGAGCATAGGATTGCACAGAGCACTTTGATTGGTACGTAGCTGAACAGCCTCAAACAGTGATGCACATTCACTGATGTTAATGTGTTCTGACTCCTTTCTATCATTGCCAAACTTAAATTTTAAAGCAATTTGTTCTATAGTTGCTCTTCTGTAGGATCAGACATGCACATCAATAAGCCAAGCATGCTCATGACCCTATTATTGGTAGATACTGAGTACCAAAACTAGTTACTACTCAGTGAGTCTCCCAGTTTGATCTTAAGATTGGGTTACTGTCTGCAGTGATTCAAGCATGATTCAGTTGTCCACTTTTGCTAAATAATAGAAGAAAACGCTCAGGAAAAAATCAGTCATGTGTAAAAGTTAGCACCCTCCTTTTAATTTTATGTGTAATAGCAATAAAAATAATCAAAGTGAGTAATAGTATTACAATACAATACAAATACAACCTCAAATGAAGTTACAACCAGGTGCTGGTAATCATCAGCTGATCATGATTAATCTTCAGGGGTGCTGTACAAACCTCCATAAACGTTTTGCATTTGCAGTTTGCTGGTCGTTTAGTGGTTAGCACTGTCTCCTTGCAGGCTCGATTCCCATCCAGGTGCGGCCAGGCTCGATTCCCGTCTCTGAGTGCATGGAGTTTGCATGTTCTCCCCATGCTTGGAGTGTTACCTCCGGGTACTCCGGTTTCCTCCCACAGTCCAAAGACATGCAGATTAGGCTAATTGGAGTTTCCAAATTGTGTGAATGAGCGTGTATGTGTGTGGGCCCTGTGATGGATTGGCAACCTGTCCAGGGTGTACCCTGTCTCGTGCCCTAAGCCTTCTGGGATAGGCTCCAGGACCTCGCAACCCTGAATATAGGATAAAGTGGTATAGACGATGAGTGAGGGAGAGTTTGCTGATCTAGAGCATTAATGTGTGTGTTAACACGATGCCAAGAGGGAATGACATACAGTAAGCAGTGGCCTTAGAGGAGCAATTTCTGCACACCAATTTGGAAAAAGTCCAAACATTCTACATTCTCATCACTCTACAGTGAGAAAGTGTGTTCACAAGTGCAAAGCATTCAAGCATCTTTCCAAGAGTGGACATCCTAGCATACAGTATTCACCCCAAGGTTGTTTCATTGAGCGTATTAAATGGTATAAATGTTCATGAACAAGTAGGGTTTGTTTGGAAAGGTTGCCAGGAGAAAGCCTCTTCTGTCTAAAAAGAACATGGAAGCATGAGTGAGGTTAGGAAAACCGCAAAAGATTAAAGACTTCTGGGACAATGTCCTATGGACAGATGAGACCAAATTGTTTGGCTTTAATGCTCAGCGCCATGTTTGAAGGCCAAACCAAAAACATATACAAACATCTACAAAACCAAACAGCATTTCAGCAGAAAAACTTCATACCCACCGTCAAACACAGTGGTGTGGGGTGATGTTTAGGGCTTATTTGGCAGTCTCAAAACCATGTAATCTTGCAATAATTGAGTAGAACATGAACTCCTCCGTATACCAAAGTATGCTAGGGGCAAATGCATGAAGCTATTTGTCCAACAGCTAAAGTTTGGGTGAAACTGGGTAAAGCAACAGGACAACAAAATAAAGCACACTAGTAAATCTACATCAGAATGGCAAAAATAAGAAAAGAAAGTTTTGGAATGGCCTAGGTAAAGTCCAAACCTCAACACAATTTAAATGCTGTGGCAGGACCCTAAGAGAGCTGTGCATAATGCCCAAATGCCTCAAACCTAAAGTAATGTTGTAAAGAAGAATCTGCCAAAATTCCTTCACAATGATGTGAGAGTCATCTAAAGTTATACAGGAAATGATTACTTCAAGTCATTGTTGCCAAAGGTGAATAAACAAGCTATTGGCTCATGGGGGTACTTACTGTAGTATTGGATTTTTTCTTTTTGGCTTCATTTTTGTAAAAAAAAATAGTGCAAATATTTGGCTAATTCTGAGACTCACTAAAATCAAATTATTTTTTTCACACACAAACACATAGATGTAAAAGAAGGGGTACTAACTTTTTGTACATGACTGTAAACCATGGACTTTTGGAACAGATATGCAAACTTGGTATGCTTGTTGAACCAGACTCTCGGACTACTCTATTGCATGAAGCTGCCGGCTTCGTTAGAAGACACCAGAAATGGTGTGCAAGAAAGTGAAAGTGCAACATGCTATTAACAAAATACAAATGCGTACATACAGTATGACAGCTTTGTTTTTTTTTTGTTTTTTTGCAGACCAGCAACAAGCTTACAGACCACTTCTGAAAAGTTAGAAACGGGTCACTTCTTCAAACCGCCACTTTTTCAGACTACAGTGGAACCTCAGATTGCGAGTAACTCGGTTTACGAGTGTTCCGCAAGACAAGCAAAGATTTTTAAGAAATTTTGACTTGAAAAACGAGCATGTCTTGGTTTACGAGTGCTGTTTCTTGACACCGACGCACCGACACACACACACACACACACACACACACACTCTCTCGCCTTTACACCCCCCCCTCCCCGGCTTCACACATACACACACACTTGCTCTACACAGAAACTCTGCTCTGTCGCGATTCTTTTCAAAGTTAAGGTGCTGGTTGATTTGTTTTTTTATTTTTTTTATTTACAGCAGTGATTCAGTTAGTCTGTGTTCATGCGAGTGTCATTAGAGAGATTTCTTTTTTTCACCTTAAAACAGTGTTTCCGTTGTGTGTGTGTGTTTATTGTGAAACTTTAAAAAGCGAGGTGGGGGAAGGAGGGGAAGTTTTACTGTGTAATATGAGGCGAGGGCAGGGGCTAATTCCACGCACACACACACACACACACACACACACACACACACACACACACACACACACACACACACAAACACACAAACACACACACACACACCCTGACAACTGACTTCAGTATTTACAAAAAAAACAGCCCTTTCTGATCAGTCTGTCCCGGGCTATCATAGAGGTGAATATGGTAATGGGAAGGATCTGATAAAGACAGCTTGCTGATAAAACAAATCTTCTCCTTGAGTCAAGTAGTTGACAATGTGTGTTTCAAAAAGACTACCATCATCCCAGTGCCAAAGAAAAAAATTGTGTTCTGCCTAAATGACAACTATCCAGTTGTACTCCACACTTCATCATAAAGTGCTTTGAGTGGCTAGTAATGAAACATAAATTGCAACCTTTCCAACACACTTGACCTATTCCAGTATATCTCTACTGGCCTAACTACTAAACAGAGACATCTACGTGCCTCTGACCCACATGGGAAAAAGCACAATTATGTAAGAATGTTGTTCATAGATTTGAGTTCAGCATTCAATACAATAAATCCACAAACAACTAAAAAAAAGGTGATCATGCTGGCTCTGATCGGCAACTTTGCAACTGGACACTAGACCAATTGGTAACACTTCAGAGCGGCATGCTTAGTCCACTGGTGATTATACCACTGGGCAATGACTGTGCTCTAAACTACAATTTGAAGGGCATGACCAAGTTTGCTGATGAAACTATAATTCAGTGCCTCATCAGTAGTGATAAGATACATACAGGGATTAGGTGAACCAACAGAATGGTGTAAGAGTAATGACCTATCTCTAAACTGTAATACATCAAACATATGATTGTTGACTTCAGTGAGAATTCAAGAGGACCACTTACCTTTGCACATCAATGGAACTTTAAAATAAAATGAAGAAAATCAAAAGTTTCTCAGTGTGCACATAACAGAGGACCCCGCCTGGACACCCAATACCATCTGAGTAACCATTTCCTATGGGTGCTGAAGAAAGGCAACCTTCCATTCCCATCCTCTCCTCCACCTACAGAGGGATGATAGAGAGCTTCCTCACTTGCTGTCACACTGTTTGGAGTACAACATCCTACAGTAAAGATGGAGAACAGCTGAAAAATCACCACAGTCTCTCTATTATTGTACCTAATAACCACTGTATCTACAAAGCCACCAGCCTAAGGGATGTCCCTTTCCTGTGCCCGAATGGACTCTTTACGCTCCGGTCATTTGGCAGAAGGCTCCACAACAGTTTATTTTCAGAAGGGGTAAGATTACTTCATTTTGTTGTTGCCTCACAACAGTCATCTGGCCTATTGAATATCCTTACCCAGCATGATTCAATGGCTCTGCACACCACACTTTAGATTGCTGAATTAGGAACTTTCTAGAGTAATGCACCATGTTATAGCTATCTGGTTATAACTAAACTAATGACTAATGAAATTAAACATTACACAAACAAAATATTTGTTATCAACAATTCATGGCTTTAAGGGAAGTCTTTAATCCATCTTCATGGTTGGAACCTTAACGGCACTATACACGAGAAACTCCCATTTTTTTTTCAGATGGTGTGGCCAAAAGATGACTCACTGTCCTATTTCAAGCTGTGCACATCCAGGTGGATTCAAGCAGGGTACACTTTTCATAGTGCCCTTTCTTCTTCAAGGGTGACCCTATTGGAAACAATAACTTCCTGGTGACATAGCCCAGAAGGTTCACTGAAGTTCCTTCACCAAAACCGTCTTGATACTCAAATGAGCTCTTATGATCGTGTATGTTTAATACACATTTTCCCTGTTATATTTGTCATATCTGTGGATTTAGACCTGCATATGCACGGCTAGCACATGACATTTAAATTTTCATGTGGTAAATCAAGAATGTACTGGGTGGATGACAATAGTGCATCAAGCTCCCTTTTCTAAAAGCTAAAGGCACTGAGAGCAGCCATGTGGGAACTCATTGTCACTTTGTAGGGAGCCATGTTGTATAACTGTACTGCCCTCACACAAGCTGCTTCATGAAACCCAACAGAAAAAGCAATAAGATAAGATTAAGAGAACATTTTGAGACGATAATGCACTCTTGCTGATCCATTTCTTTTTTAGGTAAATTGATTTTATATTTTGAGGGTAATTTGTATTTATGCATTTTGTTAAACCACTTCAAATGCCACACTATGCCTTCATGTAAAGTGAAGCTAAGCTGATTAATGAGATCACAAACAAACTGAACAAGTTAATAAAAATACATTTTTGATTAAACATCCTACATTTCTTTCATTCAATTATTTTCCTTCCAGTGAACATTGGTTGTTAAATCAAGATCGGCTTTTTGTTATTTTTTATGAAATCACCATAGATTGTTTAATACATCATACCATATTTTCAACAATTCAACATTAATAAAACTGTTAATTAAAAAACTGCATATTACCTTTATTGCACAAAACAATCAGAACTTTTTTTTTTTCTTCATATTTCGGATTTTTTTTCCTCAATATAAAAAAAATGTCATGGACCACATTATATAACATCTTGGGATATAGGTAAAAAGAAATTAATAGATTTTCTTGGTCTTTTCTGAAAGGGAGTTTGCACAGGATGAACACAGCAGGTTTGGAGGTTTGAAACATAAAAAAAGCATCAACAAATGGAATTATAATGTGTCTGAGCATCTCACTCCTGAATGTAAATAGAATTTGCTATTAAATTTCTCAACCTAAGTGAGAGCATCTGTGCTCCTTTATCATCTGTGCAACCTATCAGCATAGGCGCAACAAAATAATTGCTCTGGCATTTAACCCACTTCGTCTATAAACCAGCACTCAGTCCTGCTTTATCCCCCTCACATCCACAAAGCTCTGACAACCACATAAAAAACACTTTCACTAAGGTAAGAACATCACACATAGACTCTCCTGGAAAGCCAGAATCACAATCAGTAGAATTTCATTTTCTGCTCTTTAACTGCTTGTGCAACTCATGTTATTATGGAAAAGTATTAAATTTTTACAAGTCATACAAAAAAGAAAAAAAAAATGATGGAAATGATGGTAGGTTGAATTAGATTTTTTTTTTGTAACAAATCCGTTGTTTTTGGATCATAAGACTTTTTTTCAGGCAACAAGAACATCAGGGTTGTCAAGCACATTAACTTTTGAAAAAAAATAAAATTAACACTTATCCATACTCAATCATTTATTGACTTACCTGCTAGTGAGGAAAGCTTTTCATTCACAAATAGTAACCAGAACATGTCTTGTTATGTAAAAATAAAATGGCATTAACAAATTCCCAAATAGAAGTTGTGTCACACTGTCACTTCATAATCAACTACAGTATTTCATAAGACCTGCTGGTCAAAATATCATAATCAAATATGCTTTTTAAATGAATCCTATAACTGTAATATAATAGGTAATATAAAAATATGGCTCCCTAAAGCTCCTTGAATTTTGTTAGATCCACTAAACAGACAACATACAACATATAAATCAAGGAGATGCAAAAAACACATAAAAGGAACCCTAATAATAAATGTGTTTCTGATTTTTAAAATTGTCCTCAGACAATAATAAGATATACTACCATTACTGTTTTATCATCTTGGCCTTGTGGAAATAAGAACCCACTGAAAGGATCCATGCTTACATATAATATTCATATAATATGTCAAGGTTTACTAGTTTTCCCTAATATTGAGTGTTACTAAGGCTTTTTTATATTTTATAGAATTTATTTATAGATTCATGTACTATGTATTGGTTGTATTATTTTTGGTTTTTAAGCAAGTTCTAAAAAGTAATCAGTAAGTTAATAGTGGCAAAGATGGACACATATGGAAAAACAAAATATATTTCGCAAATGCTAAAACATCTTTGAACCTGCTTATACCTGTTCCTGTCCCCTGATAAACTGATATTATTAACAAGAGGCGAATAGTTTTGTGAATACCATGAAGCTTTGTATGCTAAGGTTTCAGGTTGATAGGATTCCAGTGGCTTTTCTGTGGTGCCTTGCAAATGTGTCAAAGAGTACTGTATACTCACACTTATACAGTACATTCCATGTAGCTGTCTCTCATTAGACACAACTGGTCAGTCTATAACTGTATGACAGTGCGAGTCTATAACCACATGACAGCGCAATCATGGTGCAAATTATTTCTATCCTCCATAACAAGCCATGTCTGTGACTGTAATGCTTAATGCAGCTGTTCCCTTCAAACACAACATACTGTGTCAGTATGAAAACCTGCCTACCCAGCAACATTCCCAGTGTTAAATTAATGAACCTTAGTCTAGTTGGTCTCATAGAATCTAGATCAACACTATGATCAACTAATAGATCAACACTATGTACTTCCTCACTATGTACTTCCAGCTAACCACTGAGTGGTTAGCTGGAAAAGTCAATATATAGTTAGCGTTAGCTGGAAAAGTCAATATATCTTAAGCTATTAGTTAGCGTTAGCTGGAAAAGTCAATATATCTTAAGCTAACTATATATAGTTAGCTTAAGATATATTGACTTTTCCAGCTAACCACTCAGGGTCTAAAATGATAGCTAGCAATTGGCTATTTGTTTTAAAATAATTTTTGCTTTGAATGTTATGAGGATTGAGGAACAGCTTTTCAGATTAATGTTCAAACCCCAATATGCCAGCAAAATGTATGGTTTTAATGGCTTTAAACTAAAAATGGTAATTAAATTATCCTTACACATACTATAATCATTTTTGAAATAATCTTTTGCCTCTTTGGGCATAGATGAGCCTTGGGTGCCCATGATCTTGTCATAACAACCTCTGTGACTGGATCTACACATCTACAAATCGGCTTCCTGTTTAATTGGAGAAAGTTATACTTTCCTGTAATTCATGTACTCCTCTGTAATTTTATAAGATCATTTATTATAGCCTGTCATGCACTAACACTTGCAGTGTTTCAATGAGATTCTACTGAATACTGCAAAAACTATCCAAATGCATCTTCCTCACTTTCACATAATGTGTTTTTATTCACTCAAACTGATAGCATAGAAATAAATTCAATTCTATTTAATTAAGTAGGTATATAACTATAGTGCCTATGGAATCTGTATATTTTGATCTTACATTCAACTTCCAAATGTGCGTAATCATGGCCTCACAGAGTTGAAGAGAACCCGTACTGAATCAAACGTTATGCAGCTCCAATCTAGTAGATGTGTGATGGCACCACATCTGGCATCATGTAGCAAAATCTGAAGGTGCTGAATGCAGCCATGTGAGAGATGAATGTCACCTTGCTTGTTGCATAATTTGAGAAATTTCTGTGTGTTAAGGATGTAGGATGTGTCAGAGAGTTAGGACTTTCTTTTTTTTATTCTCAAAACTACATAGATAAATTTCACTTAGTCAAGCGCTGTGTTTTGTCATCCACTCTTTTTGTGTCTATACAGACATTAGTATAAATATAAATAAATATGGGAGAAAAACTAAATACATTTTTCAACTGAAGGTAAAAGACGTCAAAACACACCATTGTGCAGTGTTTGACTTGGATACCAACAGTATTCAAGGAGTGTGGCAGTGATCATCTGAAATAAATTATATTCATAGCATAGGACTGAACTGGTTAATGTGCTTATCAACCCAGAAATGTCTACTGCTGCCGTATGATAAAACTATCTCCGTTCGTCTATTAAAAATGAAATCATATAATAACACATAATGCAGGCCAAAGGACAGCAAAGGAGGACAATGGTCTTTTGTGTTTTAGTGGTTCACATAAACATTGAGAAGGGTTCATTAGTCTTTTCCTTTTGCCCATAAGATTCCACTTGAATGTTTTACAGCAAAATTGTCTTCCAATGAAATGGTCCCTGAAGGCCAAGCAGAAAATGTTATCACAGAGAAATGCAGTCTCGTCCCTTTTCGACATCAAACACACAACATCTTAAATGCTTCCTCCATAAGAAAGTTGCAGGATCCAGTGGTTAGTCAGGGTGGATTTCATATTTTGCTCACAATTATTCAGTGTTTACTGTGTCTTTAAAACTCCTTGCATGGATTAAATCATTTTCATATTAAATTTCCGAGGCGCATCACCAGTACCACTGCTTAGTCCTGCATCTGATTTCCGTGGTACATACTCAATCTCGATGTTGTGTTTCGTGTTACCTTTACCACGGCTCCACAGAAACAGCAGTACCAAACAGAATAATACCACACCAAGGAAGGAGATGAATCCCATGGTGGTGGCAATGATAAGAGTCTTAATGTCAAAGGGGAAAGGAACAGTATCTTTTGTCCCGTTGGCTCCACTGTCACTGGGCTGGTTAGAAATGAAAGCAAACGTTTTGTTGGGCTGGTTGGGCCAGTCAGGAGAGTAACTGTGGACATGAAGGTGAGCAACAGCAGTGTCATTTCCACCTGCATTACTTGCAATACACACATAAGTCCCATTGTCTTGGATCTGAGCATAGCGTACCTCTAAAGTACCATCAGGAAACATGGTTAATCTTCCTATTGTTTTTGTGGTAATGAACTGTTTTTGTGGGGAAAGCCACATGATAACTGGGGCTGGATCACCATCTGCCTGACATGAAAAATGCACAGTAGTTCCCTCGTCCACATACGTCTGCTGTGGTTTGCGGTCCCGGATTCTTGATTTGCGACAGGTGAAGTAATTAGGCTGTAAGATGTCCGGGAAATCTTTAAACTCTTTTCCTTGGACAAATTCAGGTGAGGTGCATGTGGGTTGCTGGCGGTTGAAGTTGAGCCTCCATCTACGACGGAATACCCAGAGAAGTCTACAATCACATGCCAGAGGGTTGTCATTTAGCACCAGTGTCTCCAGGTTCCCCACTGAGTGGAAGGCTGATTCTTCCAAGGTAGTTAGAGCATTCCCAGACACATTCAGGATTTTTAGATAGTTGAGTCCTCGAAACGAGTATGGCTCTATCATAGCCAGTCTACCACCAACCAAGTGAAACTCCTGCAGTCGGAGCAGGTCATGGAGCTTGTTTCCCTCAATGATTACGATGGGGTTGTAAGACATATTTAAGAATCGTAGGTAAACCAGGTGCCGGAGTGCCACATATGGGATCGAAGTTAAATTTGCGTTGGTGATTGTTAGGGATGTAAGATTTAAACTGTACAAGCAGTTGGTAGTCATTGTGTCCAGGTATGGCCAATTAGCAATCTCCAAAACTTTGAGACGGGTGAGTCGTTTGAAGGAGTAATCTCTGATAATGTTAATGTTGAGGTTGCGCAGACACAAAGTGTGGAGACTGTGTAAATGTGTAAAGGCCTCTGTGGGAACAGCGGTCAGATTGCACTTTTCCAGTGTCAGGTGTTCCAGGCTGTTGAGGCCATGGAATGCTCGGTGGGATATAAACACCAGGTCATTATCACCCACTTCCAGAGAGCGGAGATTATAGAGATCCTGGAACATGTAGTCCAGCAAGATAACTATTTTATTCTCACTGATATCAAGCTTGGTAAGGTTACTGAGGCCTGTGAATACACCCAGCTGAATAAGCTTAAGCTTGTTGCTGCGCAGCCCGAGAGTCCTGAGGCCGTACAGGTTGTTAAAGGCCCCAGGTTCAATGGTTGATATGGTGTTTTCGTTCAGTTCTAGCTCCTCCAAGTTAGGAAACCCAGAGAACTCCTCTGGGTTAATGGTTTTAATTCGGTTCTTACTAAGGTCTAGGAATCTTGTCTCAGATGGGATACCCTCAGGAATTGACATCAACTTTTTACGGTGGCACACAACAGCACGCTCTTGTGCATTGCACTCGCAGCGGGATGGACAGCCTGTGGTGGAGCCGGACAACACCGTGGCAAGCATTAGAATTAGGATGGGCTGCCAGCACGCCACCAGGTAGCTGTGCCCACTTATTTCCACTGCTACCATCCTACTGGTTACCTGCACACACACAAAAATAATAAAACGACAGTGATGTTAAGACACATATTCTACCAAAATAATCTTTTTTTGGTATTGTTCATAAATAATGAAATAAAATGACTAGTGGAGTTGTGTGAGAGAAGTGTGATAAGGAATATAAGCTTTCTTTTGGAAATGCCATGTTGCATGTTTTTGAAGCTCTTAAACGGTTTAAATCAAAGCAATTAACTCGTATATTAAATCAGCATAGGTACTTCATAGAATTTATAATACAACAATAGAAAAAAAAGGTAAAAGCTTCTTTCTTTCTTTCTTACACAAAATCATGGTGTAGCTGAACAGCGCAAAACAGCATTTATTAAATGGACTAACAGATGCATCATGTACAACCTGCACCAACTAAGCCAGAAGGGAGAAAGAATGGTTAAAATCACAAATGCTAGTGGTGATAAATTTGTTATTGCAGGCATAACTTGTACAGCTGCAGACAGCTGGCTGTAGACATAATTAATAGGCAGAAAGATTAATCTACTGAGTTAAGACCTATATTATTCATTTCATATGTTAAACATTTATACACAGCATAGCTTTCTGTAAAATGCTTCACATAATCTACAGTTATTTTTCTTTATTATATAATACCATAAGAAAATCAAAATTACAACCTAAATACCACTTATGTATACCTAAATACTTCATACATTACAGGGCAGAGGAAATCAAACTGCAGTTGACCTGCAACGAACACTAGAAGCAACCTGGGTTTCTTTAGTTCTTTAGTTAGCTCTTTAGCACTGGTAAGTTGGTGCATGCTGTGAGTGAAAACTGAATGTTATTGTGTCGGTGTGACTGAACTCATACACCACAGGAGTCCGTTTATGGTTAGCGAGCACAAACCATAAAGCAGAATGAAAATGTCAGCCTGTCTTTTACATCTTGTTCCACTTCTACTGGTTTATAAAAAGATTTTCCCTTTAGAAGCAAACAAAAATGTTTTTCAGAAAGGTGACCCATCTATTAAATGAAGCCGAAACAAACAACCATAAAACATCTATAACATGTACAACTGTATATGGAGAGTCCACGAAAATCATCTTTAAAGCTGTAATGGATATTTAATCACCAACAATGGACAGAGCAGATAGCAGTCACTACTGTGAAGAAAAAATCTATCACAAGAGATGACGTATACTTCATTAAATAGGTAGTAATTATTTAAAACAAAGAAGCACATTATTCACAGTAAATGAATGTTTTTTTCATATATATTATTAATAGGGCCAATAAACTGTAGCAAAGATCATAAAAATATATCCCAAAATCCCAATAACTGCTTTTTTTTTTCTTTTTTTTTTACTGTGACAGATGCTTTGCTGTTTCTGGCATTCCCAAATTGAAAAAGAGAAGAGAGATGTTGTGTTGACAGAAAGACTGGCCAAAGCAATGGGCGTTTGGCCAATGCCAATCAATCATTACACATTAGTATTAAGACAGCTGAATGGACATGCTACAGAAATGGACATGCTACAAGAAAAAAAAAGAAAAGAAAACAAATTTCGCTGGACTGGTTAATATTTATTTCAAAAACCTATGTCAGAGATTTTACTGCAAAGCATGATGTTTATGGTAATCCAAAAGAAATAAAATGCACAATCTGTGAGAAAACACAAGTGACAATCCCTCTTAAATGCTCGAGCTAAATATGTATGATCTGCTTAGAAATCCCTCTAAGACTGCTGTCACTGCCTTTAGTGCTAAGAGTTAAGAACGCAAGCCATGACAGTTGCACTCACACTGCTCACAACCTCTAATCCTGCTGGAGTTTTACGCCATTTTCCATTTGCATGCCTTCGAATCTCCATCCCTCATGTACTGCTTATATGCAGCCTGAGTAAGATTGACAAATTAATTTCAGCCCCTATGATCCTTCATCTCACTTACGTTTTATGACTTCTACATTTCTCTGTGTGACCCAAAATAATTTTAAAACCTACATTTACCCGTTCATTCGTGAGATATTTTGTTACCGAGAATCTCAGAGGGATGGACAAACGGACAGACAGGAAGACAGCTGAGTGAACAGAAAACCTGAAAAACATAATACCACCCTCCCACATAGAAGGTTGTATAAATATAGAAAAAGCAGAAAGGTTCAAGTACTTGCCCTGAAGGCTTCCAACACTGCACAATGTTTTCCCTAGTTTAACACGGCTGAATGAACTGGACACCTAAATATTGTGCCCTTTATGAGCTGAGTAAAGCAGGGGAAACATTACATTGACCAGTACTGTGACCCTTCAGGAATGCACTTTTACACCTCTGGTAAACAGACAGTATACTGCATTTATATGCAGTGATAAGAATTAGAAAGGCTTGTCAGTAGGTACATCTTTATCCAACAAAAAATATACACACACAAAAAAAAGGTCACCAGCTACACTTCACTAAGCACATAGTTAAGAGCATCATACTGGATAATTACTGAAGTGATGTGTCCAAAAAATTTAATCAGCTGACTACCTGAATATACTGGACAATCAGGTTTTTTTTTTCTTCCACTAATTGAATTTTTATTTCCTGATGGCATTGGAATTTTCCCATAAAATAAGTTCAAATTGTGAAAGAGTGGTTTAGGGATCATGAGAAATGATTTTTCACACATGGATTGGCCACCACAGAGCCCAGACCTTAACCCCATTTAGAATCTTTGGGATGTGCTGGTGAAGGCTTTACGCATAGACTCCCCTTATCGCAAATAAAAGTTGTAACATTGCATAAGCAATTCGATGGCCTTAATAAAAGCAAATAGCAGCCCAATTAAATGTTTGTTTGTTTGTTTTTTTGACTGGGTGGTATATATTACTAATTTTCCTATTACTTCTTACCAAATAAGACATTGCATATGTAAAACAAAAACAAAAAAACTTTTACATCTACTATTCCTAATTATACTGCCACAAAAAGGTCATTTATTATTAGTATTATTATTATTTTATTTATTTATTTGAAGTTTCTAATCATGTTGTGTTGGCACATAAGTAGTAACACTACAATACTAAAATCTAATATATAATTAATACTGCTAACAAAAATAATTAGTTTTATTAAAATTAATCTTGGTGTGGATATATAGTATTTTTTGCCGCTTGCAGTTATCTGTAAATGTTTTTACTGTGGTCTTCATGTCGTCACTGTGTTGTAGGTACTTACTTGACATTTTCACACAGTTGCCGCCTCAAAGCCTCGTAAAATTGATCTATCTGAGGCTCAGAAGCAAAAGGTTTACAAAGAAAGATAAACATGCTGCTCCTCTGGCTAAGACAAAATACCTTAGAGAGTTTTTTTTTTCCCCTGTACAATGGAAAATATAGAGTTCTCAAAAGTTCTTTCTGAGGAACCACCCCTACTCACAAGTACATCTGCAGGAAATGAGTGTAAGATATCAAATCAAGGTTTGGAAACTGATGGATCATCATATCCTTTGGATACTTCCTGTGGATACAGCGCCACCATGTGATACAGACACACCCATGTGGGTTTTGGGTGAGAGAAGAAAAATGTGTCTTTGCGTCAACTATGATGTGTCAAACAAAAGTGACACTTACTTCTACCCAAAACCTTGATATCATAATCACATTGGCCAAAGTCAGGCCAAACTTGATGGGTCGTAGTGTTGTTCCAAGAATTGTTTTGCGATATGAATGGAAGAATGGATTACATGATATAATAGCTGTACGCCTAGGCTACTTTGACTTTACTCTATAAATTGGTGAAATTGATATTTGTTTAGATATATAACTTATTTAATCTTTCTATATACGGTTTACTTTCCAGTTTCCATAGCATGCAGTAAACACATGCAAATTTTTCATAGTAGGTGTGTTTCTTGTACTTTTTGAAGTGAGTATAAAGGTTACTGCAGGTGTTACTGTGATTAAGATTGGGCCCTAGTGGGCTGGTTGAATGCTGTGTGATGTGTAGCAGTTTAAAGTGGAGCTGTTGCCGGACAGATGGGACAGCCTTTAATCCCCTGCCTGGAGCTGCTGTTTGCAACAAGGTGCAGAGTTCCAACAGAGGGCAACTGCTTCATATGCATACCAAACCATTTCAATACATGCATGAGCATCGATACACATATCTGCACAACACTCCTTCCTATCTATATTGATTGTTAATAATCTTTCACTCCTTCCCTGTACAAATAATTTTTTTGTCTCAAAGTAATTTTCTCTTCAAAAAACGTCCTCTAGCACTTTTCAAGGCTGTTTCTGGAAGGCTGTCTCCACTGAGTAAGAACACTTTTTTTATCCTTGTTCCCCTTCAATACAATACTATATATACTATATATACTGCAAAATTCATTTCATGCACACACACACACACACACACACACACACACACACACACACACACACACATGTGCGCGCGCACAAAATCAAAACAAACACACCTGACTAAACTATGCTGGTTTATGTGGGAATTTTCTGGAAATTGATCAGTAATTTAGGAAGTGGGCCTGAGAAACCTAGTTCTCGAGATGGGGTCTAGGTCTACCGTCCCAAAGACAGAAACTCACAAAGTATTCATTTACTCAGGATTTCCCACCAACACATCACTATAATTCTATTTACTTATTTATTTATTTATTTATTTATGAATTAACAGGTAAAATTTGAAATCCGGTGAACTCTGAGCCATGAATAAATTTATAATAACTGTAATGAATTTAAGGATATTTGTACTGGTCTGAAACATCAAACTGGATGAAGAAAAATTACCCAAACTGTATGTAAAAGATAAATAGAATCAGGAGTTTCAGGGAAAAAGTACATGTGCCTCACAATCTGTTTGATTGGCTGTATCAAAATAGCCTCTCATTCTCTTCCAAAGTAGAGTGAGTCATTTTTCATATCTACCTAGCAGCAAATCCAGAAATGTGGACCTTGATATAGTAACAATAGGACAATCAAATGTCCTTGACATTCCTGTACCATAATCATATTCTACTTTCAGTATGTGTGAAAATTGACTGTTAAATACCCAGACAGTGTCAAAAGTATGACGGCCTGTTTCTTAAAGGAAATGCACACAATTTCACTCCCACTCAACAGTACATAACTAATGGAAAGAAAATTCATGCACACAAGCCAAACTATTAGTAAGAGTTTAACTCATATTGTAAATCTGTAATGATATTAACTGAACTTACACAAAAAGGACAGATCTTTCTGTTGGTGTCAGAGTGCTCTAAAACCCAGTGAACATGAACGACAACACCATGAACGACCAATGTATTGTATGTATAGACCAAAAGTGTATTATACAAAAACTAAACAAAAAAAGGTACACCAAAAACAACTAAGAAAACTATTTACAAAATATAGACAACTGAAAGCCGATCAATTGGCCGACGTCGGAGCGAGAGCACTGTGGCAAAGCAGTCCAGTCAGTGATTTTCCGGATGAATAGGGTATACCGCAATGAACAGCCTTCGTCTGTCTCTCTGTGCACTCCATATCAACAACAACGTAAACAGCGTGTTGTATCTTCTCCATACTCCCTCCTCGAGCTGTTTCCTGGGCCCACTTTATATCCGGGTCAGGTGACCATGTGTATCCCTGTCTTTCCATCCAATTAAACCTTCCCGGGCACGATTAATAAGGCGCCGCAGCCTATTTTATCATTTGGGCCGGCTTACTTTCGCCCTATAAAAATGCCCTTTATGTGGCAGGGCTCCAATATGAGTGATGGAAAAGCCACCTTGAAGAGCAAAATACATGATTAATGGATGGTAACTGAGATTTCCAGAAATAGTCACAAGAACTTTGGACTCCAACAAAATTTGTTTGCTGTTAACAAATGATTGTGAAGACATTATCAATACCAATCCTTGTGAAATTGTAACTAATAATATAGAATGCTAGTTTTTATGATAATCTGACCATAAGCATTTCTACCTTTTTGTTACAAACAAAATAACTGCTAAATGTATTCTTTAGATTTGCTGAATTGGGTACATATCACCAAACATGCCCACAAATCAAAGAATAATATGGTTATATTATAAAATAAGTAGATTACTCAGAATGAATAAGTGCTGCTATGGGTACGAGAAACAAGAATTTGGGTGCCAAACTTTCAAACCACAAATTAAGTATTTGATGGTGAACTATTATTCACCATCCTACTCAAATCTTTTGTCAGGGATAACCCCTAGAGGGCGCCAAAGTGCCCAAAGAACCCTTTTTTGTTGTAGTTAATATGACTTCAGTTCCCAGTTTGCACCTCGGGTCAGGTGACGTGGGCGCCCACCTGATCCGAGTGAGTTATTAGTKTCCTTATRAATAGCTTGCTTTTAGTCCTTTCCCTTGTCTTGCATTTGTTACGAGTATTAGGTATGTGGTTTATTTGTTAGAGTACGTGTTTTGGTTTCTTTTAATATTAAGTCTTTAAGTTGTTTTGGTTCCCTGACCCTTTTTGGTTTACAATAAAAAGAACATTTGCTGAACGTCCGCCTCTGCATCTATGCCTCGCCTCCGTTCATCCGCATGCTTGTGTGACATCTTTTCAAAGAATTCAAATTATAGCTCTAATTGTGCTTTAGCACAGGGAAGATAATGTAGCACAAACCGCTGAACATTGGGCTTAAGGTTTTGGGTTTTAATGTTACTGCTGACCTGTGCATTCCATCAATAATTTTGACATGACAAAAATGCCAAACAGACAAAATCTTGGTTTTAGACAGTCACATTTGCTTATTTTGTTTTTGAAGGGTTCCTGTAAATTGAGAAGAAGCAGCTGTGCCAGGGGTGTAAATGGGTATTAAGTTGGCCTGACTTGGATGCACTCATCCCAACCTAACCATTTTTTTTTTTGACCTTTCAGCATACCTCATAATAAAGAAACAGAGTGAGGGAGGAATATAATAAAAATAATCAGGAGAGAATGTTAATTCCTGTATGATGGTACTGACACTGAACTGGTAGAGAAATGTAATTATTTAAAATGTACAGTAGGTTATATTCACACATAGGCAATAAAGCTTAACAACAAACAATTGTGAAGAGCTGATTGTGCATCGCTGCTCATTAAAATGCAAACATGCCCACAAACCACACTTCTTTAGGCATATGTATTTAGGCATTGCTTCATCATTTATTCATAACATACAGACAAAATAATACTAAAGAACAACTTTTATTCTGGTAAGTGTTTGGGCGTTTTATATTTTGTGTTTCATGCTTCACAAGAGAAACTGAAATAAAAATGCATCAGTGTATACACACCTTTAGAAAATGAGGACCCACATTCAGAGTGCTGTAACATGACAATCGACAGATTAAATCCTGCCGCTGTCAGCAAGATGGGAGATGATCTACAGCTACAATCCTATTAGAGCAGGATGCTGCACTGCTCCAATTGTTCTAATGGAAGACATTACATTGCAAGACAACCCATGCACTGTATTATGCCTTCGCCCATCATTTGCACTTGCTCAGTACCCACAAATGATGGTTATTGATGCACTCTTACCTAACACCCATTTCACCTTCAAATGACTGACACAGTGAAAAGAAATGTAAGATTCAATTGTTTGCCAAAATGGTGGTTAGGAAACAAACAAACAAATAAACCAAAAAACAAACAAACAAAAAAACACTAGCAATTTACAAACCAGTTTCTGATTCATAGATGGAGAATTTAGTGCGTCCTGAATAATATAAAACTGCCTCGGCAAAATCAATACTGTTTACTTATTTAAAATTTATCCCCTCTGATGCAGCGGGTTGAAAAAAAAATATTATTCATAACTGCTCACTCTAAAAAGGGGAAGGGCAATAAATTCTAACATTTGCCTATGAAAGATGCGATGGTAAGATGGTAAGAAAAAGAGAGAGACAGACAGACACCATACTGACTAGAATAAAAACACAGCTATAGCAGTTGCTGGTGAGGAGGTATGTGTATATCCCATGTGTCTAAGACGAGGCATGCAGAAGTACCAGAAGAAGTATCTAATGTACAGTTTAGCTGTAGCACATATGATTTGTGACACCTTGGTATGCTGATACCAAAGATATAAAAAGATATACTTTTATGCTTTCTCAACTTAAGCAGCAGTAAAACCAAATGTACAGTACGCTTCATAATGTTTTTTTTTTTTCAAAATTACTAAGTAATTTTGTGTGTTGTGTTCCTATTTAGCAAATATGTTTAATTTATTTGTTGTTTCTTTTTTATATTAGTAATTATCGTTATCTTCAGAATTGTTCTGCAACAGGAAAGTAAATGATCTGACTGCAATATGAGACAAATTGAGTCTAACATTGGTATGAAAAAAAATAAAAAATCAAAAGAAGCAAGTATACCAAGTTTTCAGAGAGTATTTTGTGCATTGGTTCTTTAAGCCACAAAGGTGTTAAAAGCACAAATGCCAAAACAATGTGTTAAAACTGTTTTGGCATATCAGAATGAATTTTGTGTGATGATACAAGATGTTATAAATCCACCTCCCACAGTTTTATCACAATGGATAAATCAACATGTAATTGTGTTTGTGGCCATGCTAGTATGCAATTAAGTATTAATAATATGATTACTTGGTTTTGATTAAAATGCACACATGCATATTGGGAGAACATACTGTTTAGTACATACTGGCAGCAAACTAGAACAGGGAAAAAAAGCTTTGACTTTTGGTAATCTTTTAGTAGTTTTAAGAAAGCAGCTTATTTTAGTAACCCAAAAGTGCTATGGTAACTGCAATGGCAGTAACCAACTAAGGATCCTTTTCCTTGGCTTCAACATTCTACTAAAGTCTGCATTTACTTTAATCAGCTGGCAATATTGCTTCACTGATCACAGGACAGAAAAAAAAGTGATGTGACTGCCTTTTTAGGGGAGCATCACATTTTGCTATCTAATGCATAGTTCCAAAATAATATGTGGCCATTTTCACATTAAAAGTTTCGCTGTAAACAACCTTGTGTGTTTCTGCAATTATTGAGCTGAGAAAGTCTGAAAAGAAATTTGCATTTATTGCATTTTGCATGGAAACCCTTCATGTGTTTTATGCGTTTCGATAGCTTTAATATCAAATTTAACCAAAAGGTTTGCAAATCCTGGTTTTGGTTTGTAGTGAAAAGAAGGAACATGGAGAACCTTTTTTTTTTTTTTTGGCAGAGATTCAACTTTTTCTAAGAGCAAGCAATTTTGAGTGTGATGAATCCCATCAACAGACTAACATGCTCCATCTTAAGCCATGAAACCTCTCAGAGGGGCTAAGTAAACTGTAAACTAAGTACTATCTATTGAACTTTTAACGTTTGTTTACCTGTCTAATACAACTGACTAGTTGTAAATTGACTAGAAACATCAAAAGAAAACCAAACTGTCATTTTGATCATAATTTTTTTTTTATACTTCAGATATATACTAGTTAACTACCTATTGGAGTAAAGTTACAGTGGCATTGTATTTCCTTGTTTCACTGACTGATAAATGGACAATCATAATGAACAGCACACAAGGTTCAACACAGGGTTCTCACCTAGCCAGAATTGTGGTTAATAATGCATGTCTTGTGCTGAGTTTCATGCTGAAGATTAGGTTGTATATACCTAGTCTTATGCAAAAGTTTAGGCACCCCTGAAAAAAAAATGGTGATTTTTTTTTTTTTTTTTAAAGATGTTAATACAGTCTCTCTTGGAAATGGAAACAATGCACAATATTTTAAGCAAACATTGATGCATAGCTACTTCTTATGCCTAAATTGAACAAAAATAAAAAAAATAACACATTAGTATGGCACTGTACAAACGTTTTGGCACCCTAAGAGTTCCAGTGTCTCAGATTCTTTATACAAGGTTTCAGATCTTAATCAGCTCATTAGACCTGATGCATGGCAATAGCTGTTACAAGTAAATGCCAATTTCAGAGCTTTACAATTACTTTGACTCTTCAAATCTTGTGCACACACTTACGGACACTCAACAACCATGGGTTCTTCTAAACAGCTGTGTAAGACTCTGAAAATTTAAGTTATTGATGCCCACAATGCAGAAGAAGGCTATAAGAAGATAGCAAAATGGTGTCAGCTTGCAGTTTCCACTGTGAGAATTGTAATTAAGAGATGGCAGTTCAGGGGAACTGTGGAGGTCAAGATGAGATCTGGAAGACCAAGAAAACTCTATGCTGGTCAGAAAGACAAATCAAAACCTCCATTTGACTGCACAAAACCTGCAGGAAGATTTAGCAGACTCAGGAGTGGTGGTACACCGTTTCACAAGACCTTCATGGAAGAGGCTGCGGAAGAAAACCTTACCTGCGTCCCCATAATAAAATAAAATGTCAGAAGTATGCAACAGAACATCTACAGAAGCCTGATGCGTTTTGGAAACAAGAGCTGTGAACTGATGAAGTTAAAATAGAGCTCTTTGGCCACAATCAGCAAAGGCATGTTTGGAGAAAAAAAGGAGCAACATTTCCTGAAAAGAACACCTTGCCAACTATTAAGCAGTAAGGAGCTGGATCTATCATGCTTTGGGGTTGTGTTGCAGCCAGTGGCACAGGAAGCATTGCACGGGTGGATGGAAGAATGGATTCCACTAAATTCCAGCAAATTCAGGACGCTAGCATCACACCATCTGTAAAAAAGCTGAAGCTGAAAAGAGGATGGCTTCTACAACAGGACAATGATCCTAAACACACCTCGAAATCCACTATGGAATACCTCAGGACGCAAGCTGAAGGTTTTGGAATGACCATCCCAGTCCCCTGATTTAAACATCATTGAAAATTTGTGGGTAGATCTTAAAAGAGCTGTGCATGCAAGACGACCAAAGAATATTACAGAACTAGAAGCCTTTTGCAAGGACGAATGGGAGAAAATCCCATTTACAAAAAATCCCAAGTACAAGAATTGTAAGACTTTTAGCTGGCTATAAAAAAGCGTTTGCAAGCTGTGATTTCTGCCAGAGGAGGTGTTACTAAGTACTGATTATGTAGGGTGCCCAAACTTTTGCACAGTGCCACAGTAATGTTTTCATTTTTTAAAATCTTTGTTCAATTTATGGCATAAAAAGTAACTATGCACACATGTTTGCTGAAAATATTGTACATTTTTTTAATTTCCAAGAGATACTTTTCAATTAAAAAAATCACCAAAATCTGTTATTTATCTAGGGGTGCCTAAACTTTTGCATAAGAGTGTATATATGTTCTATATTCTGAGAAGAACCTGCCCTTTTAATTTGTACAAGAACAACTGCACCATTGATCTGACAGTGTCCGGCTCAATCGGTCTCTGAAGCTCATGTGTGTTCTTCTCTGGAACTGCCTAATGCTATTGATCCCTATTCTATTTACTTGGACTGGGCTCAACTCTTTCATTTGCATTCTTCACTTTCACATCCTTTCCCATCTCCGGGCTACCAGGAAGTGGGCAAGGCCAGAGGATTGAATTGTTTCACAATGAAATGTGGCTGGGGAGACAAGAGGCCTTAATTAGCCTTATGAACTGTCCTGGAAAAGGCTATTGTTATATGCTGCCGAGTCGTTACTGAAGTCCTGAAGGAAAGAGCAAGAAAAGGCAGAAGGGGGGCATGAGAATGATACCGCAGCAGATCATCCTCCTCTCTCGTCAGCTTTAAAGGCCTCTACTCATAGAGCTAAGAGGCTTAGGAGGAAATTCTGACCCTCACACTATCAACAGTTATAAGCTGGAGGAAAATGACAACAATGCAACTGCAATTTACTGGGTGTTAAACACAGGGGAATTGGAACTAATTAAAGATAAAAATTACTTGTCTAAGCTGCCTCCTGAGCTCCCTTTCTTCCAGTTCTTCTCCACCTTTATTATTCAATGAGCTGAGTTCACTGAAAGGAGGGATGGGTATAGGTTGTAGTTGTAGTTGTGAGTTGTCGTGTGGTCCAACCCAGCTCTGTTTTAACAGTGTACGAGTTATTTATTTAAGGTGTGACATGCAGGGTTACCCAGGATAGATGTGAATCCAGAATCTTTGCACAATCATACTGAATTCACAGACTCAGGTTTAGCCCTGAGCTCATGGTTCCTGCCTTTTCATAGTCACCTGTTCAACTTTTTCCTCTGACACTAGGTTTAACCATTTGCAGACACCACAATTCTTTCCTATTGGAGAACTCGGTAGTGTAGTACTGTATGTTGTACACCCTCTTCTTTTTCTACTTCTCCTCTGATTACATAAATCAACAGGATATCTCTCAAGACTAAAACAACCAGTGTACTAGAGAGATGCAGTCTGAAGTTAGTTCAGGTTTTGATATTCCTTTAACCAAATCTTGATCAAAGGTATATGTAGGAAAAGGCATAATATACATTAAATACATATAATAAACATGTTTACTCCCTCTCATTAATTTAGTGTCACCACAGTAAGTGACTACTGTAGACAAAGATTGGCATTGTTTCATTTTCTCCTAACTTTGCTCTAACATTCTCATCTATACTCTTACATGTATTTAAAACCACACACCGCCAAGAAAACCTTGAAGTTAAGACCAGAAATTCTAAAGTAAGAGAGAAAAATTAAATGTAAAACAGATGAATATGGCTGCAAATACATATAAAATTTGACTTGGCCCCAAAACCCAGCATGTACAGTAGACATTTCCTGATTATGCTATTTCACTTTCACAACGTGTAATTAAGCAGAACAATCTTCCTCTCTGAAAGTGAAAGAACACTGTCATTTTTCTTACAGTAGAACTCTCATTTTGCAGTATGTATATTCCAACACTTGAATGACTAATTCACTGAGATTAGTTGAATAAGCATTGTTATTGAACAAAATACAGTTTGTAGTAGAATTATTGTGAATAAAATTTAATCAGTCAATAAGGCCTGCCCTAGTACAAAATACACAAATATATTAAAATCCTCTATAGTCCTTCGCAAATATACTAACAAAAAAAATGTACATGTTATAGGAAAATATATTTAAAATAAAATATTTTCAAAGCACGATTATTTAAACTTTTTAATCTATTTTTGACATATTTAAAAAGTGCTCAAAATAATCATTGTTACAATGTACAGAAAGCATAAATATATTTTTTTTAATATACTGTAGTCTCAGTATACAGTAAGTCCCCGAATTAGGAACATTCGAGTCACGAATTTCCGCAGATACGAGTGGACCGTGGATCTACAAGCATTCATTGATGCGAACAAATCTTTAGACCATAGTAGCTCACGTATAATGTATAAAAAATAGTCACTGCAGTGCACCAGATACCAATATTTTCAATTGTATACAATCAGGGCTCGATTTGAGGGGGGATGTGGGGGGAATGCCCTCTTTAAAATCACCATCCCCCATTACCATCCTCTTCAGATGAATAATGATGTATGTTATGTAATATTTGTCATGAAAATGAAATATTAAAACTCTCTATGTATGATCATCTACATGATCTACATGAAATAACGGCGTTTAGCCAATCAGAATTCAATATTGTAACATACTGCTCGCAGGCTCATGCAAGTTTGCGTAATTTTTTGCGCTGTTCACATTTTCGCAATGTCCAAGAGCATTGTTCAAGCACGGCTTTCAAGAATATATTTTAAAAAGAAGAGAACTGAAGGTATGATACATGCGCACAAGTCCTCTCAGCAAAGATGCGATGAAAACAAAGCGGTTTAATATGGGAGTTTTCGAAATGACTGACAGCTTTAAGGATAACAAAAGATGTGTTCTTTACCCAATTTGTGTAATTTCATTCATAATTTAAAGTAAATGCTTTGTTTTTTCATTAGACTTTGTGGCTCCACCTACATGCTTGGGTGCAAAATAGTCAAAAATAGATTAAAATGTCAATAATAGTACAGTACTGCGATTATATTTGTGTGTGCAAGAGTGTGTGTGAGAAAGAAAGTGCGAGAGAGAGAGACTGGTGCATAAAAATGACATATTTTGCAATCATATCTTTCATATATTTCATAATCAAATGCATCATAACGCCCCCCCCACCCCCCTCCAAGTTTTTTTTTTAAACAAATCGGCCACTGTATACAATATTTTCAGTGTGTAAGTGAAAGTAAAAAATGTCCAAAATTCAGGTATATTGTATGTGTGTGAGAATGTATTGTATGTAGGAGAGCGGGAAAAATGATTCGGCCTCTCCAGTTTCAGTGAATCAGTCCGGGAGCACGATGATAGAAATTGGCTGTTCTATAAAGCTGAAAATCCTCAATAAGACAGAGTTCACAGTCCAGTACAGGTCTGAGACAAAATGGCGTCCATTCAAGCATATAGTAAACACCATGTGTTGTCTTGCCAGGGCTGCCTTTAAATGAGGTCAGCTGTCCCGCTACATCACAGCCATTCCCCTCGTTAACAAGAGTAAGAGTATAATGAGTAACCAAAACACCAAAGGTGTTAAGGGTGTATAACACCCCTACCTCTGTTTTAGGCACTGCAAGTAACCGCCCAACGTTCCTTGAGGTTCCCCAAACTTTCACGAGGACCGTCAAAAACAATAATCATGTGAGTTAGTGGTGTAAGACTCACTTTGTTGGACTTACGAATGGATCCTACTTACTGTATTTTCAATAAAATTTTTATCTACTTATCCATACTTACAGTATATGTTATCGAACTACTTACTCGTCTGTGCGCTCCAACTAATTTTTACGCATTCAAGCTCATTTTTATTTGTTCAAACTCTATCTCTATGCAGAAACAAAAGGCTACTCTTGTTCGAATTGGAGCAGCATTAAAACTCTGCTACAATACAGAGACTTCTCCAACGAGAGACTGGAGGAGTGCACATTCTGAGTGCCTGTATCTGATTGGCTCTGTTGTCTCCGCTTCTGGTTTTGAATTTAGTGGCTGGTATGCTTCATCATTACACTTGCTTATAACATTATTTTATTTTCATCAGCATAAGGTAAATGTACTGTCAAATTTGTTATTACTAAATATTGTACTACGTTTCTAGTATAATGCTACGCACTGTAACGTTGGCCCTGTTTTCAGAATCTCTGTGTAACAACTAAAATCAACGCACCAGATATGAAATAATACTACAGTGTATGCCATAGTACTGCCTGTCATGTTCAGACAACAGTTTATATTTTTATTTTGTATGTTTGCCTTGAAGTTTTGTTGAAGACAAATAGACATTAAAAACACATTGTATTATAGAAAATGCTACTAATCTTTAGTCTGGCTGCAAGCTCATGTGCTTTGACATGCTAGGATTTAATATTCTTATACTATTTTTTTCAACTGCATATAGCTGATAAGCGCTGATAAAACAGTTTCTTTAAAATCATGACCATACAATTTCTTTACAATGTCTACATATCCTGTTTTGAAATATGTGATGTAAAAAAACATAAAAACAAGCAAAAAAAAAAAAAAGTCTTGTCAGATAATTTTCTCCCTTGAATGTGATATTGCAACTAACAAAATTCAGGGACAAAGCAAATAAAAGGAATAAACAAACATACCAAACAATTTTTTGCAAAAGTTTTTTTTTTTTCAAAAGCAGCATGGTGTCAGTGTCTTGAGATATCCATGTCTCATTCGATTCTCTACAAGACAATAATGAGACTTAATCATTGAGTGATAAACTGTCTTGAATTTTATTTTTTACAATCAAGATAAATTAGATCAAATCTTTTTTTTTTTCACCTTTAGTGTAATTCAGTCCTTGTCTGATATAAGTACACAACTTTACAAAATATTATGGGACAGAACACTGGTCTTTCTTAATGTAACGGTACATTTTGAGCCAGTGTGACCCTTTGGGGAACGAAACACCAGTGAAATAATATTAATTATAAAACAATTAGTGTCATTCTAATATTCTATTTGGAAGAGAGGCAAGCTACAGTACAAGTGGTTTTAATAGACGGTGACATCAATAGAATATTTACCTATATGTACTTTAACTATTTAACTATATGTACCACTCCATATCACAGGTGTTCTAAAAGCTTATTGCTAATTTACAGTAACTATCAACATGGGTGAAAGGTCGGTACAGTTCACATTACTGAGGAGAGAGCAGCTACCTGCCAATAGCCACATTCAAAATCAGTCGCGGAAGCACTTTCAGCAAGACAACACATCTGATAACATTATGTCATCTTAAATAGCACTTTATCACCTTAACACTTGCTTCTAAGTCATTCCAGATTGTCTCTGAACCTTTTGAGTTGTTCAATTAGCGCGAAGCCAAGCTACACAGATAAATAGCTTTTAAAACAAGGCTGTATCCAAAATCATGTCTAACCTCTAATTCAGCACATCACTTGGTGTGTGGAACAAGTGGTTGTATATCCTAGCTCACTAGCTGTCTATTTAATGCTATTTAGAATTTAACCCAAGACTCCAGTAGTTAACATGACTAATTTCTATACCGATATCTAGATAATAATTAATATAACAAGAAACTGACTATATTTACAGTTCTGCCCACAACCTCCATGGTTTATTTTCTTCACCTTTCTCTAGATAGTACCAAACTAATTTCAGCCCTGTGAATTTAAAACTCCTGTCATTTCCAATTTCCCACAAGTGGACATCCCAGCACCTTCACCCCAAGGACAGACCATGCAATGGTCAGAGAAATAATAATAAAAAGAAAAAGAAAACACAAGAGCTACATCTCAGCCCCTTTAGGCCCCACTGAGCATATTAAATGTTAAAGTACAGCACAATTAGAAGAAGACTGAACAAGTATGATTCGTTTGGAAGAGTAGCCAGCGGAAGGCCTGTTCTATCTATAAAAGAACACAAAAGTGTGACTGAGGTTTGCAAAACTGCATCTGAACAAACCACAAGACTTCTGGAAGAATTTTGTAATGCCCAGCACTGATTTTCTGATTAGTCACTGGAAATGTCATTATTAAACATAGGTACTCATATGATAAACATATAGTTTCTGTAGTTGATTTTACCATGTAACTTCACCAAGTGTTCAAGTGATTTCCGTTCATGATTTTTTCAGAGCTCATTTCTTCCAAAATGTTGATAGTTCAAAAATATCTTTAAAGTGTGCCAGTAGGGCAAAATTCTATATACATATATTCAGTATGTTTTATGTCTGTGTGTTATGTTTGATTATTTTGCATAAATTTAAAGGTATTATCAGCATTTACAAACCCCTTTTATTAAATGAAGGTATAAATGATTGTGTAAGATACGGGTTGTCTATCAGAAGAGCAGTGGTGTACACAGAAAATTGGTAGCATGAACAGGGCTCATACAAAATTACTTTAGAAAAGGTATTAAAATCGAATGCGCCCCATCTGACAGCCGAAACCTGGCCTAATGTATGCACAAAAGGGGGAACCACGTGAGGCGTGGCTATGCCCCGCAACCACATCTGATTGGACCAATCATCCATGGAACGGACTGACACAAAGTGTCAAAACTCAGTATCACGTCCACACATCACACCTGGTTCTTCGCCATGGCCATCTGAAGGAAGCAGCTTGTCAACTCTCACCGCTCATGCTTCGGCACTTGCGAACACACACCTTCTTCATCGTAAGAATAACCTCAACAACCTCTTACACACAACTCGGGCTTCCGCCCTTGCAGGCGCTACGCCGCATTTGCAGACGTACTGTAATCCGCTCTTCAAGAACTCTCAACGAGACTTCGTGCCAGAAGTCCTGCAACGAAGAAACCCTCAGAAGTTCCAGAGAGCCACCACCCATTGATAACCAGGCAACCAACGTCTCCCCGGAGGGCTTTCCCAAAAGACGTCATTTCAACCACAGCGCACCAACCAATCAGCAACGCAATGATTCCCTTCGCTGGAGCCAAACCACAGGATGAATACGAAACATAACGCAAGTATACAAAAAAAAAGCTGAAAATTAGTGCTTGTTTCATAAAGAACTGTTGTCATGTATTTTAAAGTCTAAACATTTGCCCAGATCTTATGTTCCTAGCTCATAATTAGGTAAATACCAGATTTTGTATTATCATCGTCAGCTGCGGGATAAACAGTATTGGTAAGATACACTAAATGATACTAAATGTTGGAAGGGTAGTTGATAAAGTGTACTCTATAAATTAGTTATGGTAGTTGTTAGTTTAGAAGTGAGTGACGGGGGTAAAATTTGGGGCACTTGCTCACCACTGAAGGAGCTTTTAACTTGGAAATTTTACATTTTCAGCATTTTGTTATGATCACACTCATCTTAAAATGAATTTTAGGCTATTTAGGCTTTATTATGCTGTTAGGACACCTGGAGATATTCAAGATTCCCAGCCAACTGTCATGTGCCATTTAATGAGGAATGGCTTCTGCCTGGCCACTGTACCATGAAGGCCTGATTGGTAGATTTCTGATTGGCTGTCCTTCTGCAGGTCTCTCTCATCACCTCAAGGGAAATCAGGCTCTCGTTTGCAGTTACACGTCTTGGTTTTTGGTTACCTGTATTCCAAATTTCTTTGATTTGAGAATGATGGAGGCTATCACGCTTTTGGGTAATTTTGCAACGTTCTAGAATGTTGCATGGATGTTTTCATTCAAGATGTAGCAGCATCTCAAGGACCACTGATATGAACAGAACGCACCAAAGCTCAATTGCAAGTGTCATAACAAAGGGTCTAAATACTTATGTAAATGAGATATTTCAGTCTTAATTTTTAATAGATTAACAAAAAGCTTTAAACACCTGATTTACTTTGTCATTATGAAGTGTTGTATGTAGAATTATTTGAAGACACTTTAAGATGAGTGTGAAAGACTGTGTGTTGTTTGCTGATATCTAATCAGTGTCGTCCTTTTTTACACCATGGTTTTTTTTTTTTCATCTTTAAAAGAAATCACATGTAGATTTAATTTAAACATATAAGGGGCTTTCAAGAAGGCATAAAGCCTACTGAAAGTTACAGAAGACTTCAAGCGGAGTACAGTCTGGAGTACAGAGACTCTCATAACTGAGCCAGAGCAAAACATTTGAATAGATCAAGCTTTTGTAAAAAAGAAAAAAAAAAAGGCCATGATTCCATGAATGACGATCCTGGTCAAGGGGACTGGGAGGCTGCTGCAGGCATTCCCTGAAGATTCAGCCAGTGGAATGCCTGATCCTTGAAAATCAACAGATAACACAGTGGTGGCTCAAAGTGAGCAGTGATGTCTCAAATGGTTAAGGCTCAGGATTATTAATCGGAAGACCGAGGATTCCAGCTCCAGCAACACCAAGCTGCCACTGTTGAGCCTTTGAGAATGGGCTTTAACCCTATCTGTGCTGTATCCTGGCTGATCCTATGCTCTCACCCGCTCCTAAATGGGTTATGCGTAGAGCTGGGCAATATGTCCAATACATTTTATATTTCCGAATTTTTTAGACAAAATTCGATTTTTAAATGTCTAAATGAGAATTTTTCTTAAAATAAAAATAAATGAATAAAATGCTAGAGGGTAAAGGATTTATTATTATTTTTTATTTAAGCAAAAACAATATGACAAAACATGAACTGCTTATGTAGACAAAAAAAGCAAAGTGCAAACTTATTTTCACTAACAAGCAAACTTTTCTTGTTATTTTAGAAAAACAGTAATCAGTACAACATACATACAGTACCTCTTTTTGGGATTAATAAAGTGAAAACAAGTTGGTTGTTCTAGCAAAATATGAAGGATAGACAAAGTGCAAGCTGCAGACCTAAATCACTTTTTATGAAATGAAAAAAATAAATAATAATAGATTTTTTTAATCATTGAAGAAATACAATTTGTAAACCACATGCAACTTACATGCTAAATAAATAAAACAGGTGCGTAACAGCATCTTGCATGTTTTTAGCAAGGAACACAAGCCTGTCCACTGCATCAGCCTTAAGACATGCCCTGTGGCATCGATAATTTTTTTTTTTTCATTTTTCAACATCAACGTAAACAATAAACTCGAATTAATCGATAATAACATTTAATCATGCAGCTCTAACGTATTTCACTGTGCTGTAAGGTACATGTGACAAATAATTGAATCTTAATCTTAAAAAAAAAAAAAAAATCTAACTTTTTATCACATCTGCCTGTGGGAATTGTACACACAATCATTCACACCACTTACACATTACAGGGATTTGGCTATAAGATATTGCCAGATCCACTGTAAAGTCATGCCAGTCCACACGTTTGAGCCATTAAAGTAGTTCACAGGAGCACTGCGCTTTGATGAAACCTTGATGGTTTCCCATATAGCAGGGCTGGCAGACTAGTTATCAGGACTTCAGAACAATATTGCATGGCAGTCTATTTAACTTGTCCTTCAAGGATCTGTAAATGGAACATCTTTAAACACTTCTTTAATATTCCCAGAGGTCTTTCTAACACACAAATGCATGCACACATAAAATCATGGTTGAATTTTTACCAGTAATCACGATTGCAACTCATGGGAGCTATACCCCAAAGGATCTCCGACACATGTTAGTGTGTCATCACATCACTCTTTATCATTTACATTGGCCCTGCTCCTTTTCCCAGGCTCTGGGAGCCTAATTTCCTGAATACTACTGCTCAAATTCACAAGCTATCTCTCTTTACCTCTCTCTGTCTTTCCTACACATCTAGAATCTACAGTAGATCCACATTACTGAATAATAACTCACACACACCGAAGTGAAAACCTCCTTGGAAGTGAAAACTAAAACATTATGCAGAGCATTATGCAGCCACAGGAACAGTTAGAAAAAAGTAACTACACAGATGATCCATGCCTTTTACAGTGGTGTGACCATACGTGATACAGGATATAGTGGCTACACTTTGTAGTAGGATTTGGGTTTGGATTTAAGCCTCTATTTATGACTGGCTCATCCCACCAACCCTGGCTAGGTGGCGGAGACTCTAATTAAAGACTAATGCTTGAACAGTCTCCCAGGGTGGCTTGAAATGAGCACAAAGAGTGTATTGAAAGGCCACTCTATTGTTACTTGAAAACAGGCCTGAAAAATAGGCAAGCAAGGCGGATTAAAACACACATCAGGCATTTTAATGTGGAGAGAAAGAGGTTTATGAATTGTAGAATCATTAAAACCGAGTGAATTATCAGAGAGGTGAACTTCTTTTGTTGGGGTGGGATCCATTTCCTTGAAAGAAAACCTCAAAACCTTAATGTGTTTTAATGGTCTGTGGTAAATGGCCATCCAAATAAAGTCAGACAAAAAATAAGGTCCTGCATGTGTAAAATATGTGAGCGTGGACATTAAGAGCACATTTAAAGCAAAAAAAAAAAAATCACAAAGAAAACTATAGAGGCATTTTAAAAAGCCCATATTAAAGCTTTCAGAAATGAAAGTGAAGTACGAGTAACCATTAGAGAGGACCCGAGTACCAGCTTTGATTTTTGTCATTCATGTCTTGTTGACAGAATGCCAAAGTGTGTGTGTGTGTGTGTGTGTGT